>JALXJV020000013.1:6070823-6204319 GCA_024633595.2 Lepomis macrochirus
CTTTAAAGTCCAGTTGCATTGATGTGAACCCACCTTAGTTTTCATGATGATATATTCTCATCTTTGTTTTTTGTTCATGTCTTGTCTGTTGTTGCCACAAGTTTATATAAATTACAAATCTATAAAATGTTTACTGCACATTAAGTTTCATATTCAGAACAACTTAAAGACAAAACTAATTTAATTATTTTATTTTCAAGTGTAGCCAAGAAGCTACTGTTCACTGGCTCTTAAGAAGGGCTTCTGCTTTGGGAAACACATGTAGAAATGTAAGGCGTCAGCAGAAATGCTCATAAAAATTAACTTATGAAAACAAGTGTTATCAGGAAACAGGCCCAGTTCATTATTTTCTAGAAAACAAACTATAAACAAATGATTTTCTGTTGTACATACGGGCGGTTTGTAGGTACGTTTGCTCATATCCCACCAACTTCCTCAACGAATCCATACACTCGTTCTCCAGGTACTGCCTGGTGACTTCTATTAGGACCTGGATGCCATCCCACTTCTTCTTGGTCCGGTTGGCTGCATCAGTCACAGCAACCCAGACTTTGTTGGTGTCGTCGAAGGACAAGAAGTCGTTTCCATCGTAGGTGTAAATGTTCTTCCCACGGTGAAACGTAATGTTGCCGTCAGGCTGCACGTTTCCCTCACAGCCGCTCATCCATTGAAGAACATGGAGGTCTGAAACCAGACAGAGGGCCGGAACAGTGAAACAACACAGTTTGAATATTTTATGGCACTGAAAGCATAAAGACAAAGATTTAGAGGCACAGTTCATATTCAGTTTAGTAAGTAATTTGATTAATGCATCGCACCAACACACATGGGCAAACTGACTTTACTAAACAAGACTAAAGGGGCCAGTGTGCTGATGGTTGGGTGGTGGAACAGTAAAGATGGGCATTTCAAGCAAAAACACTATTGGATAGTCACTGGGAACTGTTCAACCATTCTTTGAAGAAACCAACAGTCACACCATCTTCAGGCTGTGATTGGTCAGCTGGGTGGAGGTGAGGAAGGAGCCAGGGTTTGAACTTCTCTCAGCTCTTTTTCTTTCTTTACACAACTATTTCTGTAAATGTTTATGTGAACAACCGAGTGAGACATTATGAATGCCTTTCAGGAAAGATGGTCTGAACCACTATCAACATATTTAAACAATACCACCCCCCCTCCATCTGTGATAGCCGGCTTTTCAAACTGCCTTTGAGTGCAGTACTGTTCAGGACAACGTCAAACACAAAAGATTTCCTATGTGGTCAAACAATAAGTAAAAATTGTAATTGTAAAAACTTTGTTCTGAATTAGCATGCCATGCTATATCTGTGAGGTGTGGTATGATATCAGTATATCCATATATGATCAAGATATTGAACCTTTGAAAAGAACATATTCAAGCCATCAGGTCACTGATAATGGTGTTAATGGCTTTCCCAAAGACTAAATTAAAAGGGGTTGATGGTCCCCAACTCCACCTGTTGTGACAGGGTTGTTGGACAGAAATTCAGTTGTTTGCCCTCTCAAAAGCATTAATGTCTTTGGTGATTGTAAGCTGATCTAAACTGTGAAACGTCTGCCTAAATTAGCTCTAACATCAGCCCATACTTGGAGAAATTGATGCTTTAAAACAGAATAATTGAAGGTAACAGAAAAACGTCCGATATTAAACTAACCTGACCCGTCTGCTTGTTTCATGCAGGAGACCAAACACAGAGTTCATTTCATGGATCTTACCCGACTCATTCTGTCTCATACGTTTCATCAGGAGGTCGAGGCTGGTTGTTAATCTCTCCTGCTTTCTCTTACGGGAATTTGTTCCTTTCTCCCAGTAATCTGGATCCAGACTCTCTTTCATCCAGTCCTGTTTGGGAACTTTCTGCTGGTGCTCGCTGTCAAAGTAGTCGATCATCCTGCCGTCCAGCAGACCCATGGCTGAGAACTGGTGGATGCCGGGAGTCCGACAGGTTTGAGAGAGCGCGGTAGATGTAAGTGAGGGAATGTGTCTCTGAGAGTCACACAGGTGGAAAGACAGACATATTTATTCTCTCTTCCTGCAGTTATTTGTTACAATGCTAATGTTGATGTTCTTTAATTTAATTTCCTCGGGTCTAAAAGCACAAAAGGTAAGAATATTCAAGAAAGGTCAACATCTGCTGAATGTTCTTCCATCCAGACATTTTTCTCTTTAGGACCTAAATGTGAGCTGTTGACATGTTATATTATTCACAGACTTAGTGAGATGAGATCTGTCTGAAACATATTTACACAAACAGGCTATTTACTTCAGTCTTTTTATCTTAGTCACTTAGTCGCAGTAGTGGTTTACATTAAGTTAAAATTAAAAAACAAGAACTATTTCTTATTTTCATATTTTATTTGTAGGGAACCATTTCCTGCTTCAGGTTAACTGAACTTACCGCTGTTCACCATCGGTGCCGTCCGAAGCACGATGGAAAGTGTAACTAAATAAACAAAGGTGACTACGTTCATATTGTTAAAACAACATTCTGATCTATGGTGTATATAAACAGTAAGGTGTGACCTCTGTTTGCTCACAACATCGGTAAACAGTTTAGCAAACTTTCCAGGAAGTAGCTACGACATCGCTGAAAGAAATAACTGTAAAACAGTGTAAACTTATTTTTCGGTCAGTTTCTTCGAAATGACTCTTTTGACATTTGGTCCGAAAGCATCTGGAAAATCTAGAAGAGCCGCATGTTTAAATCATTTTATCCTCGTCACAGCTAACCGAGGGCTAAATTCGGAAGTAGCCTACTTCGCTGCTTCTTCCTCGGGTTTTTACGGCAGCTGCCATCCATTGAGTTGCATTACTGCCACCTTCAGGTTTTATTTATCCTTTGTTTTCCTTCATACTAAATCTGCCTAACCCAGTCGCCCTCAGATAACCAAATATCCACCTACCCTCCACGCTTTCTCCATACTCTAACAAACTTTTTACAGTGTTATCTACCCGTCCTATTTTTTTAACTGTGCTATCATTTCTGGTCTTTCCTCAGTAAATTTTCTGCATGTTGTAAGTATATGTTTTACTGTTTCAGCCTCCTGACATTGTTCACACAAAGTTGATCAAAACTGTGAAACGTCTGCCTAAATTAGCTCTCCAACATCAGCCCATACTGGGAGAAATTGAGGCTTTAAAACAGAATTATTAAAGGTAACCACGAATACAGAAAAACCACACCCCCATCTTGTTGTTTCATGCAGGAGACCAAACAGAGTTCACATTTCATGGATCTGACCTGAGTCACTGTCCCAGTCGGTTCATCAGGAGGTCGAGGCTGATTGTTAAACTCTGCTGCTTTCTCCTGCGGGACTGTGTTCCTTCCTTCCAGTAATCTGGATCCAGTCTCTCTTTCATCCAGTCCTGTTTGGGAACTTTCTGCTGGTGCTCGCTGTCAAAGTAGTCGATCATCCTGCCGTCCAGCAGACCCATGGCTGAGAACTGGTGGATGCCCGGGAGTCCGACAGGTTTGGAGAGAGCCGTGTAGATGTAAGTGAGGGAATGCGTCTCTGAGAGTCACACAGGTGGAAAGACAGACAGATATTTATTCTGTTCCTGTAATTATTCGTTACAATGCTAATGTAATGTACAGTGCAATGTAATGTTTCCTCGGGTCTAAAAGCACAAAAGGTAAGAACATTCAAGAAAGGTCAACATCTGCTGAATGTTCTTCCATCCAGACATTTTTCTCTTTAGGAAGTCAGGACCTAAATGTGCGCTATTGACATTAATTAAATGGTATGACAGTAGTTTGATGTCTTGTCATTATGCAGCTGTTATTTTGAATTGTAAGGCTGAAGCCTGCTCCTTATTTCTCTCATAAATAAAGAAACGGGAGAGGGAGGTCAAATTAAACTAGAAATCAAATATGGAAAAAGTATCGGCAATCGACAATCTAGAAACGTGTCTGTCAACATTATAACATGTAGAAACATCGAGGTTCTAATAAACATTAAAGCTTCTGTTGAAAAGAGTCTACAGGACTCAATAGCCTAGGTGCCTGGAATAATCGATCCCCTCTGGTTTTAAATGAGTGTGGGGACATTCTGACTTGATAACCTCAGACTACGGGTGGAAGTATGAAGCTGTATCAGCTCAAAGATGTAGGGAGGAACTTGACCGTGAAGGCTCTAAAAGTAAGGACCAGGATTTTAAACTGAATTCTATACTGGACTGGTAACCAGTGAAGTGCTGCTAAAAAAGGTGTGATGTGCGCTATGTTGTTAATGTGAGTTAAAAGCCTTGCAGCAGAGTTCTGAACAGCCTGGAGATGGTAAAGCTAAAAGTAAAGAGATGGTTACAGTAATTAAACAAAAGTAAATAAAAGCATGAATGATCATCTCCAACTGACCCTTTGACACTAGTGTTCTTAATTTGGAAATATTCCTTAGTTGGAGAAAACAGTCTCTGAATAATTGTTTAGAGTAGTAATCTAAGGACATAGCTGAATCAACAACCTAAACTCCTGAGGCTCGGCTGGACGGATGAGCATAAGTCACAAATATGCCGCTTTATCTGAGGGATTCTACTTTCGGGGGCAATAATTAGTGTTTCCCTGAGTTCAGAAGCAGGAAGTTGTCACATAACCATTGTTGATACTGGTTAAACAGTTTATTAAAGACGACAATTTATGGAATATATGTTTCCTTGAACGAGCAGTACAGTTGAATGTCATCCGCATACAGATGATGAGGTATGTCACCAAATTGACTAATTATCTGACCAAGAGGAAATATATACAAAAGGAACTGGATGGGTCCCAAGACCTGAACCCTGAGGTACCCCACATGACAACCCTTCAGTTTCAGACATGATCTGATTTACATAAACACTAAAACTTTTACCAGGAAGGTATGATGAAAACCGTTTTAAAACTGATCCAGACATCCCAACCAGATCATGGAGTCTTTTTATCATAATGTTGTAATTAATAGTATCAAAAGCAGACGAAAGGTCTGCAGAATAGACCTTGTTGTAAGATTGTTTCTTAAATATGCAAATATCTTGTTCCTGACTCCAAGAACAAACCAGCTGGAGTTTCATGCAGAAAACAAAACGTACCTTCATAACATACTTTCATGGATCTTACCTCATCATTATGTTGCATATTCAGGACGTCAAGGTTGATTGTTAAACTGCTGCTTTCTCCTGCAGGACTGTGTTCTTTTCTTCCATTAATCTGGATCCAGTCTCTTTTTCATCCAATCCTGTTTGGGAATGTATGTGTAGCCATCTTATAACTAATAATCCAGTGACATATTTTGTGAGCACATCCACCCTACCTTCATCTGTGGAGACATCTTTTGGAGGTCAGCGTGTTAAGGTGCAAACCGCCACCGAAGCTCGTTACAGGTGGGCGCTGTGTAGCAAACTAGGACCTCATTAGGGGACTGCAGCCTCCAACCAATCATAGAATTTAAAGGGGTACTCACACAGTTGTCGTTGCTGTGGGTTACGTAGGCCAACGTAATCAGCCCTTCTCGCTACTCTGCAGCCGAGAAGGAGGCACAGTGGGACCTCCAGATGATGCTTGTCGGCCTTAGTCCACCCTTTGGACTTATGGACCAGGCGGACCGAGAGGTTGTATATAAAGACAGCCTCCTCTAAGCCCTGACTGATGTCATTAAAACATCAGGTTTGATTTTTATTAATTTAAATTAAATGAAAATGGATCAGAAACATCAAAGGACCTCAAACAAACTGAACAGTGCACATCAGTCACAAAATGTGGCCTATTTAAAAAAAGTTGCTCTAAAACAGAGGTCACTAATAGGCGGACCGCGGTCCGGATCCGGACCCAGTCGCTGTCCTCTCCGGACCGCCGACCTACAGCCGATTTATTATTGAGACTTACTGCCTCGTGACGGAGCGTTTCTATTTTAACCCGCGCAGCTTTTCTAGCATTTACTGTACTGGTTTAGCGGCCCGGGAAACTCACAGACCAATCGCATCGTCTCATGTGATACTGCTCAGCCAATCAAATCTGTGGATTCGAGTCGAGCCCGCGAGTGAGATACACCGGAGACGTTTTGGAAACGCGCACCAATGTTTCCCCCCACAATGACAACGTAACAGTGGGGAGGGGTTTGACTACCAGCTATATACAGCGAGGGAGCCTCCAAAATCCAGCTGCATTCCAACATTAACTTAGCTCTCCTTATTAGTTAGGCCCCTTCGCATGCATGCATGCTTTATTTAATTAATTAAATTTATTTTTCTATAAAAAAGGCACTATTTTAGTTTAATAATAAATTCTAAATTTAAGTAGAGTATTTATATTTTATCCCTCCAGTTTGATTTGAAAACTGAATTGTAGAAATATTGTCAGTTGTTGACAAACAACGGCACTGAATGAAGCAAGTTAGTCGGTATTATGTTCCGGACCTTTGCTTCAGGAAATTTTCTCTAACTGGACAGCTTTGAATTCTAATTGAATACCCCTGTCTTATTCTATAAGTAAGAACATCGTCACCATTGTACAATCCACAGTCAAATTCCTCGTATGTGTCCACATATCTGGCAGTAAAGCTGATTCTGAGGTCAATAATCAGGTAGGCTGCCTCATTAAAACAGCCATTTAACTGTTTTTTTTTTTACATGCACAAGATTTAAACAGGACCATCCACAAAAAGGGAACAAGACACAGACAGGCGACAGGAGAGAAAAGGTGTGATCATATTTTTGCTTTGGCCTTTTAAAAGAAACTTTACAAAAGTAATATTCATTTCTATCCTAATTGTTGGAACATGGATTCACAATGAAATATTAATGACTAATTATACATTTGTAGTCAGAAGCTGCAAATATCTTACAATCCATGTTATCACTGAGCAAATGAATCATTACACAAATAATGCAGACTTTATATTTTATTTTATTTCCAAAAACATACTTACACAAGCATTATCACAGTAGTGAAGCTTTTTGCTGAAGGTAACAGTCTTCACACTTTAAATATAATAAACGGCTGGATAACAATATTTTAATGTTTGACGTTCAACATTAGAGCCAAAGACTCCAAAAGAAAATATTAAATTTGCCAAAGACAAACAATATCTCATGAATTACTGAAAACCCACCAGAAAAAAATAACCAGAAAATAACGTGTTTACAGTAAAACTACAAACAGACAAATAATATTAAGTTAATCTTGGATAAAAAAACTGATCCTCACTAATTAATCAATTAGTGAGGATATTTTATACAATAAAATACAAAAAAGATATTTACAGAAAAGTTTTTTAAAAATGCAGCCATTGGTTTTCATACTTAGTTCATACAAGAACGGCGTTATTTCATAGTCTTAAACTCTGAAGCACATCTATTGAAATAATTGACAAAGAAAAAATAAAGCCACGAGTTTAACAATGAAAGTAAACAATGTTCTTCTGCAGCAAGTCTGAAATCAGTGCAGTTTTGTTTGTACAGCAGAAAATACATTTTCAAATAAAATGAAATGACACAACCCCTGATGAAATGACACAAGTTGAAATGACACAAACCAGGATGTGTTACAGCAACATTTTTAAATGTCTAGTCAAATGTTTCTTAGCTGCAGTTTTCACTTTGAATGAAAACAAAAAACAAAACAATTTCACTTAAACCCTTTAAGAGGCCGTGGAGACATTTTAAACATTTATATATTTTCTCTGTTCTTGTTGGTTTTCGACGTCCTCTGTATTTGTTGAGTTGGTAAATTTGGATCCAGAGAGCACAGTGAGCCTTCGTGTAGGCTGATGGAAATATTATCTTCAGAAACTCCTTTTGTCCTAGTCACTGGCTGCAGGGATGAATGGAAATGTTATTTGTTTTATATTTATAGCTATGTGTACACATTATTATCTCATGACAAATCAGTTCTGAGTCAGAGTTGTAACAATATAAATATTTGCACAAAAATTCAGAAATAACATTTTTAGAACACAGAGCAGAGAAATAAGCCACTTTTCTAAACTTAAACCAACCACATTTCTGCCCATAAAAGTTAAAATACACAAAACCATTTTAATTAATTTAGATGTTTTTGTAATAGCCCGTGAACAGCTGACTAACTTCAACGATAAGGTTGCCGTTATTCATTACTTAAATTTTTTCTCAATAAACCACATGAAAACACCAAAAGCAAAGAGCTGAGTTAAACCTTTATTGTTGGTTATTAGGAATTACCTAAATGACAAAACTGCACACTAATGTTTGTGTGACCAGAGCTCAGAGCCTATTTCAGTACTAAGCTGCTGTTGTTCTGAGCAGTCGTCTGTTTATTGGAAGTAAGAAAGGAGGAACACACTTTTATTCAGCACAAGAGCCGACTCAGCGTGAATCTTCATCGTCACAGAGTGAAAACATGATGAAACCAGAGCAAGTCTGGACGGCTGACGGCAGAAATCATGGATATAAACATCAGTGTGGATTCTCCAGAGGTAAGGCTCTGATGCTGGACAAATGTTTTCAAAGCAAAGTTGTCTGTTTTCTGCTGGACAGGTAATTAAGTTTGAGCAACTTTAGCAAAGCAAATTAAAACTGTTGTTTGAGCTTTAGGAAGAAGAATTAAGGCGATCAGATCTACTTTGTGTTTCTGTCAGTGTTCATACTTGATGCACAAGGTGAAATAGTTTTTGATTTGTTCTTCATTTACTTTAGTTGCCAGCAGATTTATAGTCAAGACCAAGACCAGTTCCCCACATTAAATGACAGGACGAGATCACAGGTACGTCTCAAATTGATCTGAAAGATCCACATTCACATAAAAACACCAACATACAAACACTAAGCTGAAATCAACATAAGCACGACGGGGAGGGGGGGCAGTCGTCAACGGTAACAACACATTTTTAATTAGGGTTATTTGGTTGGATTTGAAGAAATAAGTTTTACATTCAATGAATGTTTTGATGTTAACAAATAAATCAGACAGCAGTTTGTCTTTTTGCTGCTAATTCTCAACATTTTTTTAACGTTTAGTTAAAATGTTACTTACTTGGTAAGGCATCCCAGCGTACCTCTGCGAAAAAAAGAAAATTTATTTATTAGCTCAGTGCAACGTCACGTCTTCGTAACATCTTTCTGGAGTAAAACACTCCAGAGAGATGTGATATCGCTCACTGTGTTATTAGAGTTATTGTTCACACACAGGAAATATTGAGGCCCAGCTGCTACAACCTGTTTCTATATGTATATTTTTTACATTTATTTTTCCTCTGTACATCATCTGATGGCAAATAAATTTAAAACAACCACCACAAACTGAAATGCATTACTTTTAGGAAACTATAATGTGACATGAGAACTACAGAAGACCGAGTGCAGACAGCAGCTTTGCAGAGAAAAGACACAAACAGACATTTCATTTGGTTCAGCCATCAAGTTACAGAAACCTCTGAACAGCAAACTGCATGAGACTTAAAGAGAAATAAAGTCGTTACCTTGTGAATGTCTGTCTTCATTTCTGTCTTCATTTCTCCGTCCAGCTCCTGTGAATAAAGATAATTTTAACACAGATTGTAAGTGATCACATATGAAGTCAACAGCATGGTCTGAATTTGCATCAGTCTGTTGACTTTTAAAATACACAGCGTTAAAAGTTCACAGTTTGAACTTTGATTTGATGACAATAAAAAGTGTTTTGAACTTAAAACTTTCAAATTTGATTCACTTAATTATGAGGTGATCAGGACAAACTGGAAGAAAAAAAACTCGGTCCCTCATGTTAACAGCTCTTGTGCACACTATACTGCACGTGTGTTTTCAAAATAAATCCATCGAATGGGACTTTGGAGGTTCTGTATTAATAATCCTCACATGTCTTACTGAGAGATCACAGACCATATTTAAAACAGAAGCAGCCTTTGTGTTTCCTCTGGACATTTCATGACATAATTTACATGCTTAGTCAGCATGTTAGTGACGGGGTGGCTGAGAAAATACTCCGTGTTATTTTATTCAGAAAGGCTTTCATCTGTTCTGAAAATGAACTAAATTTTATTGGCCTCTGATACTCAGAGTGATATTTAGATTCATTTTACACATCAAACAGTTTCATTTTTCTGCCGTGTGAGTCGCCATCTCTCATTTCTCTAGTTTATGTGTGTGAGGATCCACATTCTCCCGTCAGGTTTGTTTTTATAGATCACAACCTTCGTGGGGAACGCTTCTGATACTGTCTCTGGTTCAGGACTGGCTTGACACTGGGAATGTGACACTTGAGCTCATTTCCTGGACCCGTCTGTGCCTGGGTCCAGGAAAGATGTCAGAAGTCTTCTCCATGATTGTGGTTGTGTGAACTGACCCACACAGAGAGATTAAAGACTCAGATTGAAATTTCTGTTTTAATCTAAAATATATGGAAGTTTAACTTTTTGAATTAAATTACAGGGAAAGACATTTTCATGATATTCATATTTTCTGAAATGCAGTGTTTTTTATGCACTACAGGCAGAAGAAGTTATTAATAATTAATATATAACTTTCTTTTTAAAGGAAACATGACTGCTTATTAAGCAATTTAATGTTTGTCTTTCAGGAGAAGGAGCCATTTTTGTGGAAATAAATGTTAATGTGCCACCTACCAATTTTCCCTTTTTTGTACAAGACAGCCAGCAACACACCGACTGCAGCCAGCAGCAGCAGGAGCCCTACAACCCCACCAATGATGGGTCCAAGTCCTCCAGGTCCAGGAGGTAATTTATGATCTAAAACACAGAAAACATTCACATTAGTTTTATATTCACTTCACTTTCATCATCATTTCTGTTAGTTAGGTTTAATTTCCTGTAGAGTTGATGTCGCTACAAACGTGCAGAAGCTCAGTGATGCTGCATTTTGGTTCAGTGTTGTCACCATACTGGAATTTCTGATTTTGATACCAGGGTGGAAAAGTGACACAACCTTGATTAAATAACTGAATCTAATTACTAAATTATCTAATCCACCTATCTTAGTAAAAGTAAAGTTAATATTATATACAGGGGTGACGACTCCAATTTGTCCCTGAGCAAGACACTGAACCCCTCGTTGCTCCAGAGACGTGAGACCTCTGACATTTACAGCAACTGTAAAATCACTTTGGATTAAAGCTTCAGCTAAATGAATAAATGTGAATATAAATATTTATTTATTTTCTTTACTTGTTAATTGACAGGGACAGATGCATGAGAGATTTCTTTATAAAGTATTCAAAGTAGATGCCATGCAGGTTTCTAACTAATTTGCAGCCCCTGTCTCTGGTTAATTTACTTCTGACTTTAGTCTTTTTTCATCAGCTGAACTCTGCTGTCTGAGACTGATCAGGTCTGATAGCTCTGAGGGGGATTTGCCAACAACAGGACAAACATCTTATCAACTGTTTACTGGGCCATGCTGTAAAATACTTCAGTGATGCTGAAAAGGGGAGACGTCTCCAACCTCTCCAGGTTCTTTATAGAGGTCGGAGCGTCGGTCCTGCAGGTGATTTGGTCAGTTGGTTTTGTTAACACTACTTTACCATCGCTTGCATTTGGGCTTGTTGTATCCTTTGCCAGCATCCAATCACAAGTGAGGAGTACCAGCCAATCACGGAACGAAAATACAGGAAAAAAATCACGCAAAGAAACAAGAGCAAATACGGGCTGAGTGGACGCCACAGGGTTCGCTCACGACAGAGTGGATTTCAGGATCGATTCTGCTGCAAATAAATATTAACACGGTTTAAAATATTCAGAATCGATATGTATAAACCTGATGTTGATGACAACACTCATTTGGTTACATTAAAATAACATGAATTTGAATTTGTGCTGTGAGAACAAAAAAAACAGGTTGTTCTGAGAGGAAACTGTCAGGAGACTCATGGTGCTGCAGTGCACCAGGAGCTGAAATGATTTAGTTTATGGTTTTAGTTTGTTCCTGTCCTGATTTATTACAGCTTGGATCTAACTCACAGGATTGGCCATCGGTCCCCAAACCTTCTGGCTGTTGCCATGGTTACAAACCCTGTTACTGTCTGAACGTGATCATTTCCTGTCTCATTGACCTTCTTTGTAATAATGTTGTTGTGTTGCCCGGATTTGAATTTGTTCCCATAACAGACGGACATGAAGGCCAAAGTTTACAAAATATCTAAGTTAAAATGAACAAATGATCTTTTGAGTCTTGGTGATTCTTTGTGGCAAAAACGAAGAACTTTTACTGAAGAGGTGATGTCAGTCATTTAAAACGCTTTCTGTGATAATACTAAAAAAGCCAAATGGCAAAAAACTCAAAAAGTTTCTTACCCCATTCCTTCTCAACATGTAACCTGGATGCAGGATGATTCACTTCACAGGTGAATGTAGACGTGTCGCTCCTTAAAATCTCCACACTGTCTCTTCTCTGGAAGGTGTCAGCTAGTCATTTGGTCGAACGCCCGAGGTAACCACTCCGTCCTCTTTAGTTAGAACTCGGCCGTTTCTCTTGATGTTCAGGGTGACGTCTTTTGGGTAGAAACCTGTGGCCAGGCACGCCAACATGACCTTTGTCTCAACTCTGGTTTCCTTTGTGAACATGAACACCTCAGGTGGAGCTGGAAAGAAAAAGCACATTTGTTTGCTGGTGGCCAAACAGAAAGAAACAACCCAGGACCTGCTGCCTGAAACCATCTTAAGGCTACGATGATGATAACAGAGAGGCCTCCTGCTCACAGGAAGAAGATCCTGAACTTCGTAGGACGAACCTCAAACTACAAATTTTATTTAAAGCTAGAGTGCAGGACTTTTAAAGTCTGTTATCAAAGGAAGGTTAAAATCAAATAAATCAAATTCTGAAAGAACTGAAGCCTCTTGGATGAGCGGCGAAACGTCTTCATGTATCTTTAAAGTCCAGTTGCATTGATGTGAACCCACGTTGGTTTTCATGATGATATATTCTCATCTTTGTTTTTGTTCATGTCTTGTCTGTTGTTGCCACAAGTTTATATAAATTACAAATCTATAAAATGTTTACTGCACATTAAGTTTCATATTCAGAACAACTTAAAGTACAAAACTAATTTAATTATTTTATTTTCAAGTGTAGCCAAGAAGCTACAGTTCACTCGCTCTTAAGAAGAGTTTCTGCTTTGGGAAACACATGTAGAAATGTAAAAAAAATTGAACATTATTATGAAAACAAGTTTTATCAGGAAACAGGCCCAGTTCATTATTTTCTAGAAAAACTCTATAAACAAATGATTTTCTGTTGTACATACGGGCGGTTTGTAGGTACGTTTGCTCATAGCCCACGAACTTGGTCAACGAATCCATACAGTCGTTCTCCAGGTAGTGCCTGGTGATTTCTATTTGGACCTGGTCACTCCACTTCCTCTTGGTTCGGATGGCTGCATCAGTCCCAGTAACCCAGACTTTATTGGTGTCGTCGAAGGACAGGAAGTCGTTTCCATCGTAGGTGTAAATGTTCTTCCCACGGTGAAACGTAATGTTGCCGTCAGGCTGCATGTTTCCCTCACAGCCGCTCATCCATTGAAGAACATGGAGGTCTGAAACCAGACAGAGGGCCGGAACAGTGAAACAACACAGTCTGAATATTTTATGGCACTGAAAGCATAAAGACAAAGATTTAGAGGCACAGTTCATATTCAGTTTAGTAAGTAATTTGATTAAAGCATCGCACCAACACACATGGGCAACCTGACTTTACTAAACAAGACTAAAGGGCCAGTGTGCTGATGGTTGGGTGGTGGAACAGTAAAGATGGGCATTTCAAGCAAAAAACACTATTGGATAGTCACTGGGAACTGTTCAACCATTCTTTGAAGAAACCAACAGTCACACCATCTTCAGGCTGTGATTGGTCAGCTGGGTGGAGGTGAGGAAGGAGCCAGGGTTTGAACTTCTCTCAGCTCTTTTCTTTCTTTACACAACTATTTCTGTAAATGTTTATGTGAACAACCGAGTGAGACATTATGAATGCCTTTCAGGAAAGATGGTCTGAACCATTATCAACATATTTAAACGATACCACCCCCCCTCCATCTGTGATAGCCGGCTTTTGAATGTACCGTTCAGGATTTTCCCAAGGACACAAGGGGTTGATGGCCCCTATCTCCGTCTATTGTGACAGGGTTGTTGGACAGAAAAAAAATTAGTTGTTTGCCCTCTCAAAAGCATTAATGTCTTTGGTGATTGTAAGTTGATCAAAACTGTGAAACGTCTGCCTAAATTAGCTCTCCAACATAAGCCCATACTGGGAGAAATTGAGGCTTTAAAACAGAATTATTAAAGGTAACCACGAATACAGAAAAACCACACCCCCATCTTGTTGTTTCATGCAGGAGACCAAACAGAGTTCAGATTTCATGGATCTTACCTGACTCATTCTGTCCTATTCGTTTCATCAGGATGCCGAGGCTGATTGTTAAACTCTGCTGCTTTCTCAGACGGGAATTTGTTCCTTTCTCCCAGTAATCTGGATCCAGTCTCTCTTTCATCCAGTCCTGTTTGGGAACTTTCTGCTGGTGCTCGCTGTCAAAGTAGTCGATCATCCTGCCGTCCAGCAGACCCATGGCTGAGAACTGGTGGATGCCCGGGAGTCCGACAGGTTTGGAGAGAGCCGTGTAGATGTAAGTGAGGGAATGTGTCTCTGAGAGTCACACAGGTGGAAAGAAGGACATATTTATTCTCTCTTCCTGTAGTTATTTGTTACAATGCTAATGTTGATATTCTTTAATTTAATTTCCTCAGGTCTAAAAGCACAAAAGGTAAGAACATTCAAGAAAGGTCAACATCTGCTGAATGTTCTTCCATCCAGACATTTTTCTCTTTAGGACCTAAATGTGTGCTGATGACATGTTATATTATTCACAGACGTAGTGAGATGAGATCTGTCTGAAACATATTTACACAAACAGGCTATTTACTTCAGTCTTTTTATCTTAGTCACTTAGTAGCAGTAGTGGTGTACATTAAGTTAAAATTAAAAAACAGAACTATTTCTTATTTTCATATTTTATCTGTAGAGAACCATTTCCTGCTTCAGGTTCACTGAACTTACCGCTGTTCACCATCGGTGCCGTCCGGAGCACGATGGAAAGTGTAACTAAACAAACAATGATGGCTACGTTCATATTGTTAAAACAACATTCCGATCCATGGTGTATATAAACAGTAAGGTGTGACCCCTGTTTGCTCACAACATCGGTAAACAGTTTAGCAAACTTTCCAGGAAGTAGCTACGGCATCGTGAAAGAAATAACTGTAAAACAGTGTAAACTTATTTTTCGGTCAGTTTCTTCGAAATGACTCTTTTGACATTTGGTCCGAAAGCATCTGGAAAGTCTAGAAGAGCCGCATGTTTAAATGATTTTATCCTCGTCACAGCTAACATTAGAGGGCTAAATTCGGAAGTAGCCTGCTTCGCTGCTTCTTCCTCGGGTTTTTACGGCAGCTGGCATCCATTGAGTTGCATTACTGCCACCTTCAGGTTTTATTTATCCTTTGTTTTCATTCATACTAAATCTGCCTATCTAACCCAGTCGCCCTCAGATAACCAAATATCCACCTACCCTCCACGCTTTCTCCATACTCTAACAAACTTTTTACAGTGTTATCTACCCGTCCTATTTTTTTAACTGTGCTATCATTTCTGGTCTTTCCTCAGTAAATTTTCTGCATGTTGTAAGTATATGTTTTACTGTTTCAGCCTCCTGACATTGTTCACACAAAGATGGTCAAAACTGTGAAACGCCTGCCTAAATTAGCTCTCCAACATAAGCCCATACTGGGAGAAATTGAGGCTTTAAAACAGAATTATTAAAAGGTAACCACGAATAAAAACCACACCCCCATGTTGTTGTTTCATGCAGGAGACCAAACAGAGTTCACATTTCATGGATCTGACCTGAGTCACTGTCCCATTCGGTTCATCAGGAGATCGAGGCTGATTGTTAAACTCTCCTGCTTTCTCCTGCGGGACGGTGTTCCTTCCTTCCAGTAATCTGGATCCAGACTCTCTTTCATCCAGTCCTGTTTGGGAACTCTCTGCTGGTGCTCGCTGTCAAAGTAGTCGATCATCCTGCCGTCCAGCAGACCCATGGCTGAGAACTGGTGGATGCCCGGGAGTCCGACAGGTTTGGAGAGAGCCGTGTAGATGTAAGTGAGGGAATGTGTCTCTGAGAGTCACACAGACAGACAGATATTTATTCTGTTCCTGTAATTATTCGTTACAATGCTAATGTTGATGTTATTTAATCTAATTTCATTTCCTCGGGTCTAAAAGCACAAAAGGTAAGAACATTCAAGAAAGGTCAACATCTGCTGAATGTTCTTCCATCCAGACATTTTTCTCTTTAGGAAGTCAGGACCTAAATGTGCGCTATTGACATTAATTAAATGGTATGACAGTAGTTTGATGTCTTGTCATTATGCAGCTGTTATTTTGAATTGTAAAGCCGAAGCCTGCTCCTTATTTGTCTCATAAAGAAAGAAACGGGAGAGGGAGGTCAAATTAAACTAGAAATCAAATATGGAAAAAGTATCGGCAATCGACAATCTAGAAACACGTCTGTCAACATTATAACATCGAGGTTCTAATAAACATTAAAGCATCTGTTGAAAAGAGTCTACAGGACTCAATAGCCTAGGTGCTTGGAATAATCGATCCCCTCTGGTTTTAAATGAGTGTGCGGACATTCTGACTTGATGACCTCAGACTACGGGTGGAAGTATGAAGCTGTATCAGCTCAAAGATGTAGGGAGGAACTTCACCGTGCAGGGCTCTAAAAGTAAGGACCAGGATTTTAAACTGAATTCTATACTGGACTGGTAACCAGTGAAGTGCTGCTAAAAAAGGTGTGATGTGCGCTATGTTGTTAATGTGAGTTAAAAGCCTTGCAGCAGAGTTCTGAACAGCTTGGAGATGGTAAAGCTAAAAGTAAAGAGATGGTTACAGTAATTAAAAAAAAAAGTAAATAAAAGCATGAATGATCATCTCCAACTCATCCTTTGACACCAGTGTTCTTAATTTGGAAATATTCCTTAGTTGGAGAAAACAGTTTCTGAATAATTGTTTAGAGTAGTACTCTAAGGACATAGCTGAATCAACAACCTAAACTGCTGAGGCTCGGCTGGACGGATGAGCATAAGTCACAAATATGCCGCTTTATCTGAGGGATTCTACTTTCGAGGGTGATAATTAGTGTTTCCCTGAGTTCAGAAGCAGGAAGTTGTCACATAACCATTGTTGATACTGGTTAAACAGTTTATTAAAGACAACAATTTATGGAATGTTTCCTTGAACGAGCAGTACAGTTGAATGTCATCTGCATAGATGATGAGGTATGTCACCAAATTGACTAATTATCTGACCAAGAGGAAATATATACAAAAGGAACTGGATGGGTCCCAAGACCTGAACCCTGAGGTACCCCACATGACAACCCTTCCGTTTCAGACATGATCTGATTTACATAAACACTAAAACTTTTACCAGGAAGGTATGATGAAAACCGTTTTAAAACTGATCCAGACATCCCAACCAAATCATGGAGTCTTTTTATCATAATGTTGTAATTAACAGTATCAAAAGCAGACGAAAGGTCCAAGAGGACCAAAACTGTGTACTCCTTAGAGTCAGCTGACATCAGAATGTCACCAGAAACTTTAATGCAGTTTCTGTGGAATGCATTTTACGGAAACCAGACTGGAATTTGTCAAACAGCTAAACAAAAGGGCGAGCTGCTCTGCTACAATTTTTTTTTATTTAGAATTTTAGACATCAAAGGAAGTTTGTATATTGTCCTGTAAATCTCCTGAGTTGTAATGGATCCTCCGTAAATGTTCCGTATTTGTATAGCACCTTTCTAGTCTTTTCGACCACTCAAAACACTTCTACACTACATCTGCATTCACTCACATTCATACACTGGTGAAACAGCCACCAGGGGCAATTAGGGGTTCAGAATCTTGCCCAAGGACACTTCAACACCTTCCAATTAACAGACAACCCGTTCTAACTCCTGAGCCACAGTCGCCAAAGTTTTAAGTGCAGGCTTAAGAGCAGTATGTTTTAAAAAAAACTAGGAACAACACCAGTTAAAAGTGAAGTATTGAGCAACTCCACAATACAGAGGCCAATAGAATCAAACGCTTGAACAAATGGCACAAAAGGGTGAACATCCATAAGACAGGATGAGATGTCTGTAGCAGAGAGGTGATGTCATGTAATGTCACAGGTTTAAAAGAGGACCAATAAGAAGGAGACAGGTCACATGGCAGAATTCTGAGAAAGCGATGGTGAGATATTTATATCAGGGACAACAGATGCAAATTAGCTGTTAGCTAACTCTGGTGCAATTGTTTTAGTTGTGCGCTGTCCCTGTCAAATAAACAGTAAATAAAAAATAAAAAAAAATTTGCCCTGACATCTGATCTTATTTACAAAGAAATGAAGGAATTCACTACATATACAAGGAGCTGTATATGATAAAATGTTATTAAACAGGTACAACAAATACAAACATACAGACTTCCTTAACTGTGCTGTCTACATGTCATTTCACATTAACACAGCAGTCAACTGTCGAAGTACAAAAGTAGGCAATTACTTAATGTGTAACAATATTTTAAATATCATTATTTTTTTACATGTATATTTGTTTATTTAGTCTGACCCTGTTGACATGTAGTGAGAGCAAAAATGATCGTGATCGTGTGCAGGAGCCAGACATAGCCTACCTATGAACACATTGAGCTTGTGAGGGTCCAGCTGGTCCTCCTTACCTTTTCGTGGCCTCTAAGGCAAGGATTATATTTTGCACGTTTGCAAGTACGCGAGGTTCCGCTTGACGAATAAATCATCATCAGGTCCGCGCGGCGACTTGCGCTACCAGGGCAACTACCGATCTACCACGCATGTGTAGAACGTGCCCGCCTGCTAACTGCAGAAGATAGTCTAAACAGAAGTAGTCCGCGGGGTCCGCATCTGTTCGTGTTCGCATGCGCTCCTGAGTATAATCGAGGCTTAAGCCATCTGAGCAAGACAACGATCCCAGGAAGCTCTAAAAGAAAAAAAATGCAGTGCAAATGAGATATAATAAAGATTCACTTAGGCCAGTACTTCCACCTAGTTCAGTTCTTAATTTGCGTATCATTATAAACATTGTAATTCTATTAATTTTCTTGAGCTAAGGCATGAAATTCCAACTCTACATTTTTAGCATTAAGTTGGTTAAAGTTAGCAAAGAGTAGGTTCAACAAGTTGAATACAGGATCTATGACCATACAAACGGACATAAAGTTGACCAGTATTTTATATAACATCACATGCTAATAAATCGTGTGGTCAGGCATTGCAGTACATAAAAACATTATTTCAAATGTGTATTAAAACAATACGACGTCAAGACGTCACTGGTCATTTTAACAGTGCAAAAGTAAAACTGAGGGCTCAAGCACAGGCCTGCCTTGTTAAAATCTCATGCATCAAATTTGAGCAATAGGTTACTGCGATTCTATATTACTGACATTTAAGTAACATTAAAAACTGCCTTACAGCAAAAAGCAAAACATTACTGTAATGTTAATTGTATTACTCCCAACACTGTTTATGGCAGACGAAAGTTGCTGTCTCGATTATGAAGCTATTAAAATACTAAAATTAGCTACTAAATATATTAATCCATTAGCTAATGCACACCAGAGCTATCCACCAAGGAAAATAAATCCAGAGTGAGCTCAACTTTAATTAACTTACACAATTGTGTTGTCTTGCTAACAATAATAAACTTACCAAGAAAGATGTTTTTGCCAGACAAGTCTCTTTAGCTCTTTTCACATTTAACTTCTGCAGGGAGCTGAGCCGGATCTTCTCTTCTGTGTTCTTTTCTTATTACATCTGTGGTGTCCACCTTCGCCAGGTCGGTAAAGTAAAACAAAAGGAAACAAAATGTTTTTTGGCTTCCCTCGACATTAAACACATTAAATTTCGTGAGGCGAACTTTTACGCTGTGATTGGGTCGTTGATTTGAAACCCTTGATTCTGATTGGTCAAACTGAATGCACTGCACTAGTGGGCTGGGCCTGTATTATGCAGCTGCAGCACCAGAGGCTGCAGTTTCAGGACCGCAGCAATCCTTGGACGGCAGTTCTAGGACCTTAGTTCTTTTGCGACATCGCCATCGAGCAGAGTGGTGGTGGTAATGCACAGCAACACGAAGAAGGTTAACCTTTTTATATACAGTTAACCCCGTCTGTTGGCACGTCGTGAGGTACTGCAGTTACATACTACTTGGCTGGGCGGGAGTGCACACTTCGCCCCTGTGTACACCAAGTGGCAAATTTCTGGTCTCCAGGCTGACGCCAATACGGAAGACCGAAAACCTGCAATTCATCGAATGGCCACTTGATGCTGGCTCCAAAAGGGAGTTAATCCCCCCAATCCTCTGCGAGGAGCTCAGAGTAGAGCCGCTTCTCCTTTGCGTTGAAAGGAGCCAGTTGAGGTGGTTTGGGCATCTGGTAAGGATGCCTCCTGGACGCCTCCCAAGGGAGGTGTTCCAGGCACGTCCAGCTGGGAGGAGGTCTCGGGGAAGACCCAGGACTAGGTGGAGAGATTATATCTCCACGCTGGCCTGGGAACACCTCGGGATCCCCCCGTCAGAGCTGGTTAATGTGGCTCGGGAAAGGGAAGTTTGGGGTCCCCTGCTGGAGCTGCTGCCCCCACGACCCGACCCCCGGATAAGCGGATGAAGATTGTGATTGATGGGCGTTCTCTGTCCACACCAGCGGTTTAGCTGCATTTTGGAGTCGATCTCCGTCTACATTAAAATGACTGAAAACACACAGCTAGGACTCATTCAGGTACACCGGGCATGTGCGTGTCGGAATAAATAAATACAGATGAGCATCAGAGCATTTTGCTGTTGAATGCACCAATAACGAGCCGGGACTATTGTAACATAGGAGTGTGGCGGCGGAAAACAGACGGAGTTGTTGCAAAGTAAATGGCGACATGCACAGAACACAGTGTCCAGCAAAAAACTGTAGATTGCACATATTGGGAACAGTGTATTTCACATTGCCACCCCTGATTACTGTCACATGCCAGAGAGGTTTTCATGCTGAGCGGATCTCAGCATGATAAGCTACTGAAGCGAGTTCAGTAGCTTTATGGCAGTTGATGTTCTTTAGCAAGAGTTCAGCTGTAATGTTTTATTTTTTATCTGTGGTATACAATTGGCTTTTCATTAAGTAGTAAAGACAGGGAGTGCTAACATATATAGAATTTCTTACAATGTGAACCATAAACTATATCTTTTTTTTTTTTTTAAATGGCCCTATGACTCAAATATGGACAATATTTAAAACTCAAAGTAAACAGAAAGAGAGAATACCTTTCCAAGTCAGTCCACGCTAACAGCACAATGAGGAGGCTTCCCAGGTCTCTGCAGCTGTCTGGGCACCAGGTGGGACATTTGATCCTCAGTGTAACTCTGAGGAAAATGTGTAATAAATTCTTCAAGTGATGAAAAACAAAGTAAATACACATAATAGTCTTTAAAAAGTAGATTGTGGAGAATTAAATTTTGTAATGTAATTTAATTCAAAAAGTGAATTTATATATATATATATATATATATATATATATATTCATTAAACAAAGTGAAGCATTTCAAGCCCTCAAGACTCAAAATAAAAATTTTCGAATAGCCTAAAGACATTTCTGTATTATAATGAAGATATGTCAACTGGAGAAAAGCTCTGTAAAAAGCTAATTAACTCAAAACACCTGCCTCAGTGTTTTAATGTTGACGGCACTATTATGTCACATGCATGGGAGAAAATGGAACAAGGGAGGCAGTCTTTAAATCCTAGTAACCTTACGTACAGTTTAAGCTTTGAGTAGCAGACGTGGAGACATCAGATCTTCAGCTAGAACCGATCACTAAAATCTTGTGACAAATTAAAAAGTACCTTTCTCTCTAAAGTGTCCTATTCCAGACAATAATCCCACACGGCCCTGCCAACGGCAGCAACATTACTCAAAATAACTGACTAACGACTCTCCAGCTAGCTTATTACGTTTATTACAAGTAACATAATCAGGTGATGTCTAAATAAATGACTCGTAACTTACGTTATGTAAAAGGGTTAATTGATTTGCTTCAAACTGTTTGTTGACGATGTGAGTAAACGTTAATGTAATTAATATCAGATTCATAGTTAACTGTTAACGTTGGTCTCAACAAAATCTAACAGCGTTGCAAAATAACGTTACCACATTTATATCTAAAAAAGCATTTAAAACCTTGTTAAGTATAATGTCAATAACATATGCAAGTTATTTAAATATTTGTGGTGTCTTACCTTGACTGTGAGGTGGTAACAACCATAAATCGGTAACAACACGGCCGCAGGTTCCAACCTCCACCGTACAGCACCGGGGGTAAAGAAGCTACCTCTGCTAACGCAGAGTTGTAGCATATAGCGTTAGCTCCTTAGCCTGAGCTAACTTGGTCATGTCGAGCTAAGCGGGAGTGTTTTCAGAAACACGTCACCTCAGCTCCACCCACAACGCTTCTCTTTGGCAATTTTTGGTTACCCTGGATTGACACGCGGTGACGTTCTGCCAAGATGGCGCCGGCCAGCTCCGCCCAATTCTGACTTCAAAACTGCTCTTCAGAAACCAACGGGTGACGTCACGGACACTACATCCATTTTTATAAAGTCTTAGATTTTAATATGTATTAAAATATGTTTAATAAGTATGATTTAAATATGTTTTTAAATCATACTTCTGCAAATCAGGCGGAAACATGTAGCAGTTATACTTACAATATTTTGCAGTAACTTACACAATGAAGCATATTTGGCATAAATATATTTTAACCCACTAAAAGTTTAATTGTTTAACAATGTACTTCCTAAAAGTACAACTAATTACTATTTACTAAGAGTTAAATAAATATATTTTTAATAAATAGACAATGTTGTAAAAAATATGCTTAAGCATATTTTTAAGTATAAAAAGTTCAATTAAGTCTATATTTATTGCCAATTTATTTAAAGTATACCTTTGAGCAGTCTATTAAAGCTCAGGAGAATATATCTTTAATATACTTGTAAGTAAGCATGTCAGTAGTATGAATGTACTATAAGCATACTATGTGAATTTCTAGTACATTTTCAGTGCCTTAAAGACCACTTGTTTTTTAACTGGGTATGAATGCCTTCTAGCAGAGATTGTCTGAAACGTGTACCGTTATCGCCATATCTAAAAAATACAAAATAGATTTCTAACGTGGTCAAACAGGTTGTAAAAACTTGATCGGAACAGATTTGAAATGTTGCTGTATAATGGCAGTGGTTTGACATTTCTACGTTGAAAAACAAAAAAAGTTATTGGAAAATTTGTCTATAGTGACTGGCTGGAGAGAAATTCAGTTATCTGTGCTCTCAAATGTGAAACTAAACCACAGAACTAAAACTAACCACACCCCCGTCTTGGAAATTGCAGATGACAAAACAATCTCACCAGGAGGTTCATTTAACAGATTAAAAACTCCTGAATAGACCTTGTTGTAAGATTGTTTCTTAAATATGCAAATATCGTGTTCCTGACTCCAAGAACAAACCAGCAGGAGTTTCATGCAGAAAACAAAACATACTTTCATGGATCTTACCTGATAATTATGTTGCATATTCAGGACGTCAAGGTTGATTGTTAAACTGCTGCTTTCTCCTGCAGGACTGTGTTCCTTTCTCCCAGTAATCTGGATCCAGTCTCTCTTTCATCCAGTCCTGTTTGGGAACTTTCTGCTGGTGCTCGCTGTCAAAGTAGTCGATCATCCTGCCGTCCAGCAGACCCATGGCTGAGAACTGGTGGATGCCCGGGAGTCCGACAGGTTTGGAGAGAGCCGTGTAGATGTAAGTGAGGGAATGTGTCTCTGAGAGTCACACAGACAGACAGATATTTATTCTCTGTTCCTTTAGATATTTGTTACATTCTTGTTTTTCTTTTCTCTGACTTAAAAGCACAAAGGTAAGAAAGGTAAAGTGACAGGAGAATCTACAGCTTGTTCAGACAGAGGCTGAAATGGAGGCCTACATGAGGAATCAGTATAAGAACTTTGAATCATGCAAAGCTGCCATACAGGAGTCACAGAACTACAATATAGGACTGCAAAGCAGTATACAGTAATATACCTTTTTTAAGAAAGGTCAGCAGCTCCTTTTACAATCATACATACACAGGGTTAATGAGGAGGATGGAAGCAACACAGGTGACAGAGATGAGACAGAAGGAGACGCAGGCAGAGAAACAGCAGGGGAAAACAGACAGACGCTAACAGGCTGCAAGAGACAAGGCAAGAACCGAACTGGAACACAGAACACAAGCAGAGAGAACACAAATAATGCAAATAAACTACAACCAACAGGGTAAACAGACTGAACTGGGATCAGACAGAACACAGAGCAGACATGGCAAAACAACAGACGTACGCAGACCAGTAAACAATAAGACATGAACTAAGGCACATGAATAAGTACTAAGACAAGAAAACAGAATGAGAACCAACACGAAAATTCCCACAAGAACGAAAAAGGCGACACAGTAGAACACAAGACGACAGACAGAGCTGAAACAGACTGAATAACCGATACAGAACAGACTAAAATAACAAAACTGACTGAGAATTAACCAAACAGGGCAGACAGGCTCACTGTCACGAGCGGTGCAGGGTTTGTGTGTGGTGAGGTAGGATGGTGGACCCAAACGCAGGACACGCAAGGCAGAGCAGGTGGACTTCAAAAGGATTTATTAAACAAACATAGGCGAGCACACTTACGAGCTGAGTGGCTGATAAAACAGAGTCCAAAACAGGAGTAATCCAAACAGAAAGCAAAATCCAAAACAAAACCGGAGATCCAAAAGAACAACTCAAAACGCAAACTCCAACGAACCAAAGACAGGACAGGACAGGACAGGACACGAGACGAGACAGAGCAACGCCGGCGAAACACTGGAACACACTGTGACTCACTGTGATGACCGGACATGGACTAAACAGAAACACCAGGTATATATATACATGTACACACACACACACAGACTAACGAGCAGGCGGGAGCAACACAGGTGACAGGGATCAAGGTCACGAGGCAGGCAGAGCGACAGAAGGGAAACAGAGAGGCAGGCAGTCATGGGACACGAGACAAGACATATAATAAGTGACTAATACATGAAACTGTGACAGAACTGACTAACAGACTAACAGATACTTAGCTGATAAATGAATAAACTCAGAACTAAACAGATGAACTAACATGCAGATACAAAACCCTCAGAATAAAAACCCAAAAACACAGCACTCAGGACAGGATCGTGACACACACATTTTTTATTTGTGCCTTTTCCTGCTTCACATGAACTGAACTCACCTCTGTTCACCGTCGGTCCGGTCAGGATGGAAACTGCATAATAAATTGCAAACACAAAACTGACTACATTCATGTTGTCAAGCTGCATTCAGCTCCACGATGCGCATAAACAGTAGAACTAATCCAAAACGGTGGTGCCTTGAAGAGTCCGGGGCTTCTCAAAACGTGATGCTCCAGTTAGTTACAGGCTTGTTTAGTGGGAGTGTCAGAGGTGTTAACCAGTCTGCTGCCACCTGTATTAAACACATCCGTATTAAAAAGCAGTGAAGTGTACACAGAGGTTCTCCTTTGACACGCAGAGGAAACCACAGCCTCTGGAAACATGTTTAATCTGGAAGCTGTAGCAAACCGGAGCAACTGGTCTACACCAGGTCTACATAAACAGAACTCCATCCTCCCTGTTCAGAGAACTTCTCCAGAACATGTCTCCATTCAAACCCTCCGGGAAGCAGCCGATTCATTTGACGATGTGTAATACGGTGTAGCAACTACAGTGTCCCTGAGGAGGAATAAAACCGAAAGCTAAAAAGGTGCCCAGCTGGTTCGGCAAGAGCATCTTGTGCTCATGCTTCACATACCTGTGTGGGGCGATTGTTTCACATATCAGAGCCAGGAGAGGACGAGGAGGAGGACGAGGAGGAGGGCTGGGTATTTTACTTGAAAACAAAAAGTCCAAAAAAATGTTTTTCTGCAGCTTTACTATTTTGTTTTTAGTTAAAATAGTTTAGTGTTAAGTTTTATTTTTAATAGACTATTATAAATAACCTTGAGATATATATATATATATATATAAAAACTTGTTGAACCGGTTTGCGGACTTCGGGGTAAGCTCTTGGAGGGAACCTCAAAACGTGATGCTCCTGTCAGTTACAGGCTTTTTTAGTGGGAGTGTCAGAGGTGTTAACCAGTCTGCAGCCACCTGTATTAAACACATCCGTATTAAAAAGCAGTGAAGTGTACGCAGAGGTTCTCCTTTGACACGCAGAGGAAACCACAGCCTCTGGAAACATGTTTAATCTGAAAGCTGTAGCAAACCAGAGCAACATGTTTGGAGATTGAAATTATTGTTACATTTTTAAGGGAGTTCAAAAATGCACTTGTTGATTGCTGACAATATTTTGATAGCTATAGATTTTTATAGAAATTCGAATAATAATTGGGTATTTTTGGATCATCAGTTACAATGCCATTTTGGGGCATCTCAAAACTTGTTGAACCGGTTTGCGGACTTCAGGGTAAAGCTCTTGGTGGGTGTCAGACGTGTTGTAAAACACAGCCGTATTAAAAGCCAGTGATGTGCAGCACTGTGACACACACAGAGGATCCAGAGTAAAAAATGTAAAAATTGTCGTCAAACATGTTGAACTTGTCCTGCATGTGCAGATTTGTTTCCGGGTACACATCACACAGTAAACAGCATTTTAACCTGAGGCAGAGATTTTGTCATTATTCATATGAGATAGGCTGCAGTTATCAATACAACACATATGGCAATTAAATTAAATCTTAGCGTAAAACCGTTTTTAATACGTTGAAACCCCGTCCTCTTGCTATTCCAGAATTTGGAAAATTATTAGGAGTGTGTTTAACATTTCAGGAAGATTATTGAGGTCAGTTTTAAAGATATAGCCATAAATATTATATACATGTATAAAATTATTCAGGTAAAGTTTTAATGCCAATAACTTGATGATGTTGTAGAGCCACAACACCAGCAGAGGGGGCTGCTATGGTGCTTGGTCCTGAGTGGTGAGGAGAGGTTTGTGTCGGAGGAGTGGAGGTGCAGAGGGGATTGTTGTGGTAGAGCAGGTTTGTGATGTAGGAAGGACATTCTAGAAATGTCAGAGAACCCAGTTAGATTCTGTGCAGAACTTTAAACATGAGCAGAAAACCTGCCGAAACACAGGAGCTATTAAAGTCCAGGAGTTTCTAACTGAATTAAAATGATTTCATTTATTATTTATGGGGTAAAAAGGTGCCACATGCACATAAAGAGGTTACCTACAGTCAGTCACGTCTCCGTGTGTGTTGATTCAGCAGTGATGATATTAAAAGCTGATCTACAGGAGAAACATATCTGAAAGCTGAGAGCTGCTCTGCATTATATTCTGTTACAATATTAGATTTTGAATTGTTTTATTAAACCTTTATTAAACCAGAAAAAAAATATATTTTTCCAGGAGTGTCCTGGCCAAAGCAGGCAGGAGTACAACTGCACATTCAAGATGGGAATAAATTATCAGTTACAAGGTCATAAAATATCAAAATGTTCTTAAATATTCACCAGAATTCAGAAACAAGGACGATCAAACGTGCAGTCAGTCGTAACATCTGAAGCAGGGCCGTGCAGAGACCTTTGGAAGGGCAGGTGCTCAAAGTATAAAAGGGGCACATGGAACAAGAAAATAGGCCTGTTTTCTAAATATCGATACAGAAATATATATCCTTATGTACTCCTTGCTGATATGCGTATACTGATGCTTCTATCGACACATCAACAAATGCTGTGACACAGTTTTGAGAAAGAACAACAGGTAGGGAAGTGCACATTTTAGTGAGCAGGGGCTCAAGTGAATAAAACGGCACTTCCCATAAGTGTAAATATAACTGGGACTTCCTTACCCATTATATTTAGTTCCCTTACACTTTCGCAAATGTTTATCCCTCAACAAGTTTTCTATAAATTAATCAGTTCACAGAGAGACCATGTTTTTTGAATTCACTATGGTTTTTCACAAGAGCAGGCAATATCAAATTAAACTCTGCCACAATGTGCATGTTTTCTACTAGTATATATTTAGAATAAGTGACTGCACCAAGGAGGGGGACACAGTTTCACTAATAATTTGTTTATTTTTCACAAGGCATTAAATCATTTTAATTCTTTTGGTCTTATTGGATCACATAACACTTAGTTTTGTCTGTCTGTATCATGTAAAGATCTATCAGCATACAACAAACTAATAGAATGGTTAGTTATTAGATGAGGAGCCTCTACGATCATAAATATAAAGTTACTGCTTAAGGCAGGACACTTTTTCATATAGAGGTTAATTTACAGATTTTGGTCTATTTTGACCTTCCATGTCTTCTTTTACTCTCATAGAAGGAAAACTTCCAAAATACACATTTAGATGGAGTTTGTTTTAAGCCTACAACCATATATATTAAATATATATATACCCTATATATTAAACAGAACATGTCAGCCTTCTCTTCGATGCTGTGTTCAAAAGCCCTCATGAAGGTGGGATATTGCAAAGGGTCACAGTCAAAAACCTGAATGTCTCTTCTAGGCAGAAATGAAAGATTGTTGCTGAACCAGTAAAGCAGTTATTTCAGTTTCTTTTTCCAAAACTGTAATTATTTGACTTTGATCACTGCTGCTTGTCACCAGTGTTGATGACTCCTGTGATGAAACAATGGACGTGATTGTACGGTCTCTTGATGTCCCGTGACTTCAGGAAGTCCTGACAATGTGGGTTGAGGTTGTGGTGGTTGAACATTTTCCACTTGAGGTTTTGTACCCAAGAAATGTGGATTGAGCTTTTCAAGTATTGGGATATTTGTTTCAGGGACAAATGTTTTTGCATCAGCACTAAGTGTTCTGGTTTTCCTTTGTCTCCTTTCTAGACAAGAATTCAGGCCATTGGACTTCACAGATGGTTGATTTGAAACACGAGACACATTCACTTTGGCCACTGATGAGGCTATTTACACTTCAAGTTCAAACTCTTCCCGTTTTCCTTTAGCTGCTCCTCTGGTTCTTTGTCTTTGTCTTGCAATGAGAGCAGCCATATCTGCTTCGGCTTTAATGCGTGATGTTGTTGAGGCCCTGGACCTTGTTCCAGCCGAGCTCCGCCTACTATTAGAACCTGTACTTCCTGTGTTTGACACACCATCACTTGGATTAATTTCATCGTGTGACAGAAGCTTGAAGATTTTGCCCAGAGTGATCTGAAACAGAATCTTTATCATTATGATGTTCAGCCAACTTGTGCATTGATTCCTTTTGTGATACAAATAAGGCAGCATCATTTGCGGGGCCGGATATAGGCATGGGCAAGGAGGGGCAATGCCCCCCCAAATGCCGTGACTGCCCCCCCAAACGTGATGGCATGCAAAAATAAGTTGCCAGCCCGCCCGTGGCTGTTGCGGATGAATACAACGTAGGCTCAAACACTGAAGCACCGTCACAACCCATAGCTCTAATTTTCCCCAAACGTAATTTTGGCAAGAGCTCCCGCTCATTCTGCCCAGGTTGATTTCGTGGGAGACCATGGCTCGAATATTCAGCAAAGCTTGATGCGTGCTTTTGTTTCCCGTGTCAGAAATTTGGGGGGAACAATGATAGGGATTTGGTTTTCACAAAACAAGGATTTACTAATTGGAAAACTGCATTGGAAAAGGACAAGTGACTCTCAAAGCACGCATCAAGTCAATGCCACATAAAAAATGCTAAAGCCTGGTCTGAAATGTCCCAAAGAGAGGCCACAGGGGAAACCATTTGTAATTTAATAGGGCCCACACAAATGGAAAAAAATAGGTATTATATTAAAACAATTGGAGAAGTAGTTCAGTTCCTAACAGTAAATGAACTTCCACTTCGTGGCAGTGTGGAAAGTTCAAATGATGATGATTTCTCTGCAGGACTGTTCTTAAAAATGGTTGACTACACACTGGCAAAGGCCCCCAAATTTAATGAAATTAACAAATTATTGAAACACTGGCCAAAATGGTATTAAATCAGATAAAAGGTAATTATGACACAGCAGATTATGCTGGGTTTTGCATCAAAAGTGACGGAACGAGGGACAGATTTGTCTGTAAAGGCAAAGGTTCCAGAGGAACACCTGATTGGCCTGCTTGACCTCAGTCAGTTAAATGCTGAATTTATTACCACACAAATTCTTGAGCATTTTTCTGACTCAGGCTATACTGCAGCTGAAATTATCAGTCAGTGCTATGATGGAGCTTCTGTCATGAGTGGGGTCAGGGGTGGGGTTCAGGCCTTATTGCAAAAGAAGGAAGGGAAGGATATTCCTTCCCTACCTTCTTTTGCAATAAGCAAAAGGCAAAGGCACAAGCCAGTGTCCTATTTGTGCCGGTCCCAAGCCCGGGTAAATGCAGAGGGTAGTGTCAGGAAGGGCATCCAACATAAAACCTATAAGACAAATCAAATGGATCAAAGGAGCTGATAGATTAGAGCTGGGCGATAGAGGATTTTTTCATTTCACAATATATTTTTTCATTTCTGGCCATATCGATATATATCACAATATAAATCAAATCACTATATTTGTCAAATTTAATTGTTCCGTTAAAAGACTTGCCCCCCCTGATATTCTACCTGCACCCCCTAGTGGGGCTGGCTGAATCCGGCCCTGATCATTTGTGACAACATGAGCAATAGTACGGCCTGTTTGTCTCCCTGTTTCAGAAAGCCGTCCTTTTGCATCCTCCATAAATCCATTGTGGCATTTCAGTACATTCACAAACCATTCATTTTGTTTTTCCTCTTCAGGAAGTATGAGAATCACAGACTCATGTAACAGAGTAGTTTCATCCACCATTTGACTCATTTTCTCAAGACGAGATCGTACTTGTGGGGCATGAGATCCTTTATTGTCTGTATTTGACCTTTGATCTTGTGAACCTTTTGTTTCAATTTTATTCCCCAAGGCCTTGGAAGTGAGTTTGATTTCTCTCTTTTGTTCATCCATCTCTGAGCCACTGACATCTGAATCTGATCCACTTGTTGCCATTTCCCAGTGTACCACAAATCATCCAAGAACCCACAATAATCAATCAATCAATCAATCAATCAATCAATCGCTGTTTCACAAACCGCATCCAAAGACCAACAACATACAACACAAGCAGGCAGTAATGTGTCCCCTATGGACAAGCGGCAGTCACCCATTTACACTGTGTTCAAATAAACAACTTACACAGCGCAGTTTGCCACAGGCACGTGCAGAGGGGGGTGCGATGGGTGCTTGAGCACCTGCCCTTTTGCCCTTTGCTGCCCAAAGTGCCCTTTTTTAAAACGCAAAATTTCCTTCATTTTATTTATTTTAAAAGCTGTAAAGGCCCTGTCCGATCAAACTATTAGTAAAATAAATTAATAATAATTTCGCAGTAAATAAAATAAGCCACATTATGACCTTTCACCTGTTGACCTCATCTGTGACGAGCCCTCCCGTTCAGACATCGTTAGTGATTCAGCAGCTCTGCCTACAGGACGCCTTCGATTCCGCCGGTAAGACGGGTTTGCTGCAATGAGCTTGTGGATTGTTGGAAAGAGAGCAGCACAGTGTTTATCGCTGTGTGTCGCCAGTCTGTAAAAGTAACGTCAGCTGCCAGCTAACACACCGACAGCTGACGTTACTTCTACACTATAAAAGATGGTTCTCTGTTCACTTCGTTCTGTTTAGGGAGAAAAGTTTCACGGCCGTCGAGAGGTCTGATCTCTTCTATGTAATTTGACTAAAATCTTTGCACTTGAACCAGGATTATTAAAGTAACTTAATTAAACGCCTTGTGCCTTAAAATAGGCTAACAACATGGTAAAATTGCCTGTTCCTCCGACTTATAGCCTTCAGCCCTTTAAAAAAAACATTAAATTCAGAACTGTATTGAATAAATTTACATTTGACATCAGCAGTATGTTTACAACAGCTCAACTACATAAAAAACCCAATAACTGGAAACACATAAAAACCTCAGTGCCGATGTAAAATAAATAATATTCCTGACATCAAAGTAAAGAGTGAAGAAGAAATGGATTTCTATAAGATTTCTGAAAAAATGTATGAATTGTTAAAACAAACATAGGATATATATTAGCTGATTTAATGTGACCATGAAAAGATGTAAAGATTGTTGAGTGTTTGGGAGCAGCTGCACACTAAGAGCTGCAGGTGGAGGAAATAAGATACCATTCAAAAAAGAGTGGGAAATCTGAGAAGGAAACATTAATGGGGAAAGGATGAGGGAGGCCACAGCAGGGTGAGAGTGAGACAAACAAATCTACAGTCTGTGTTGCCTGCTGTGTGTCTACAGGATGCAAAACTGTGATAATGATTTTATATATTGCATTGTGAATCTGAGATACATTTGGATTTTTATTGACTTTGTCTAATCATATATCTAAATAAATAAACTAACATTAATCTTTTATAATATTCCTGACATCAAAGTGAAGAAGAAACGGCCCTGTTAGATTTCAGAAAAATGTATGAAATGTTTGTGAATCTGGTATATACAGCTCTCGGTGTGCAGCTCTGTGAGCGTCTCCCCAGCAGTCAGCCTGGTGGCTGCAGAGTCACAGCAGCTCAGTCACTATGAGCTGGTCCCAAACACTCAACAATCTTTTTTATGGTCACATAATTGTTTAATCAGCTAATATATATCCTATAGTTGTTTTAATATCTGTAGTCACAGATCACCTCCAGTAGTATCAGCAACAACACAACAACAGCAGCAGCAGCAGCAGCATCCATAGCAACCCCTCAACAGCAACTGTTCCCTGTAGGTTATGTCAGCCCAGTGTTTTAAAGCCAGAGTTGGGTATTCGCTGTTTCTTTTTGCGTCACCTCATTTGCTGATGTATCGATACAGAAGCATCTGTATATGCGTGTCAACAAGGAAAACATAACGATAGGCCTATATTTCTAAGTCAATAGTATGAGAAGAGTCCTGTTTAAATCCTTGTTCCATGTGCCCTTTTTATACTTTGAGCACCTGCCCTTCCAAAGGTCTCTGCACGGCCCTGGTTTGCCACCATGTTTACATACCGCTTCAGTTGGTCTTTCTCGGTAATGAATGAACCGCCATCCGATCCAGCTGAGCTCCAAACATTTTCGTGTTTCCTCTGATATCCAAAGCGTCCCGGTGTGATCCGCGGAATCCGTGATAAACAGCTCTAAACTAAACGCTGAGAGGCTGAAAACACTGTGACGCGAAAAATAAGTTCCACTCAATGATGTAAGTTTATTTACACTTCAACACATAAAAAATACAAGTGGCACTGAAGTTACCAAGGCGTAAAAACTGCTGCGTGAGTGCAAACGTGCGGTCAACAGAAAGTCCTCACCCCCCCTCTCTCTCTCTGTCAAAGCCCAAAAACACAGGTGAAGCAAACAAATCGAACAATTATCACTTCCGCCCAAACCCCGGTGGACACGCCCACCACCTCCAATCCGAGTGCAGTAAATATTATGAATGAGACCATAAACATAGAACACGTGGGAGACTCACTCGTTTTTAAATTAAAATAAGACATAAGATCACATATTAAAACCTGTTCTGCATGTGTATTGATGTAGAAAAATGTTTTGCACATTAGGAAGCTGGCTACAGAAAATAATCTCAACAAAGTCATTTTTTCTGCATCTGTAGTCTCATTAAACACACGACATTTTTACACGACATTACTCGTGTAAAAAATCAAGACTTAGACTTCAAGATTCAAGATAAAGCATTATATAAATGTAATTCATTAATTTTTTAATATTTATAAAAAAACTGTGTTAACGTGCGATAAAATAATTGTCGGCTTTAATTAATTAAGGCGATAATTACACGTTACAGTGGCCAGTCCTAATATATAAAGGCCTATAGGGGAGCAGGGACGAATAAAAAGAGCGATTTTCTCGGAGCCCAAGTGAAACACCAAAGTACCTCAGCACATACAGACACAGGACTTAACAAAACCGGGAAAATCAGGTGGAAACGTCCCACTTTCACGGAGTTATACAAAAAAAGCTGTTTTCAATCACAGAAAGTAAATTCACTCAAGCGATTTTTTTTTGAATATCGAGTTGAGTTTATTGTTCCGCGTGCCGTGGTCACGATCACATGAAAGATTAGTTCTTTAACACATCCTGAAATTTTAAATGTCAAAGTTTTACAGTTTAGAAGCGAGTTTAGTTTAAAGGTCACTGGTGTTTCAGTCGTCCCGGCTCTCTCCTATAGGCTCAGCCATCCTTATTTAGATACCGCGGGAGGGGGGCAGAGTCCACCAGGCTGCAGCCTGGACCACCAGGTGAAAAGGGAAATTACACTGAAGTCGTTCCACATTTAACTCGATAGCACCTGGGATTGACAGAACACACATGTGAGCTGTTGATGACAAATGATTTCTGTCTCTAACGTTATATTTTAAAATGACGTGAAAACGTGACGTCACATGATTGAAAAGTGTTTCAGTCGTCCCGGAAAGACAGAGAGCGGGACACCCGGTGGTGGTGGAGGCAGAGGTTGATGAGGTTGAGGTTGAGGTGGTCTGCTGTTGTTCTGCTGCAGCTTCCCCTGTCCCCCCTTCCCCTGCAGCTGATCCTGTTCTTCTAAGAGTCCTCAGTCCTCCTCAGGTCTCTCTTCAGCATGAAGTCTGATAAGACTGGGCTCCGATCTGCTGGGTCATGTGGTGGAGCAGCAACTGTTCCATTAGGGTCTGAGCTGCTGGCTGTGCTCCTATTGGCTGAGGCTGCCTGTGTCTGACCTGCTAAAGAATTCTGGACTGGGTCTGTTCTGGTCCGGCTGAGGCTGGATGTGGATCAGCTGTGCTGGTCTGTTCTTGTACTGATGATCCAGCATCTCCTCTACTGACAAACTAAAGCACAGCTCCTGTAAATTATAGATATTTTCTATATATTAATGTTATCAGCTGCATCAGGTCCATTCAAACGTCTCCTTCAGGTTTCTTTCAGCACGTTTTCAAATATAAAATACTATTTATAAAATGACTGGGCTGAATATGTGCTGCTTATTTACAGAGATGTGCCTCCATATCCTCCAGTCTGTCCAGCCAATCAGCATTTTAATATGTGAATCCACTGCTTCCCATCTTGCATTAGTCCATAACTTCACTGTCTGGTTCTAAAATGATGTATCGTGCCATCACATCATGTCTTGACTGGTCTCACAAATGTTTCTTGCTCAAATGCGTGAATTTAATTTATTGCACGCGCACATGAACTCATTTCCACACGCACCGCGGTTATCTTTCCGAGTTACAGTTTCTAAACACTGTGGCCCGTCGGCGTTCAGCAAACGTAACAAATAGTTGTATTTCACTCTGTAACAGTCTGACAAGCAAAGACACGACAGACGAGAGCTGCTCAGCTGGTTAGCAGGACAGAAAGACTCACAGCAGCTGCTCATTAGGCAAAGGTGTAATCTGCTGACATCAGACTGAGACACGTTCACCTGCCTGCTGTTCACTTCACACTCACTGAGTTTTCTCTTCCTACACAGACGGTCCCTCTTCATCCTCTCATCTAAAGTTGGAAACATTCGCGTTCACCTTTGACAGGAAAGAGAAGCGGGGCCATCCAGCTCTGCGCTGGACTGTCACTGCATGCCGGTGTCACATCAGCTGGCTGAAGTTGACTTGCGCCGCGTTTATCAGTTCTACATTTGTAGTTTGTTGAAATTCTGCGCCCTCTATCTTTAGCCCCCCCTAGTGGTTGTGGTGGCCACTGGGCTGGTGTGGCAGCAACCAGACACAGAATTGGCTACAAGCCCTGCTGCGCTCCGGGGGGGGGGGGGCTGATGAAATATTTAGCGGACACTGATTTAAGATTTGGCACTAATTTGGCTGATTTTATCTCTTTTACATTTGAAAGGTGCAGTGTGGAATAATTACAGCTCACTAGTGCGAGCACAAATAACACTGCTGCTTTGAAAGTTTATGATAAAAATTTAAATGATAAAGTGAAAACAGGTGATATGAAGTGAAATTAAATATGTGAGGCATCATTATATATTCCTCTTACATTCAAGTTTATTTTGATCTTAAACCACTACAGACATGATCAAACTATTACTGTGTATTAACGGACATAATTAGGTTTTTGATTGACATCTGCACAGCAACAGGAGTGGAAACGCTATTTTGAAACATTTGGTGAGTTTTGGCACTTTGGAGGTTACTGACAGAGCCAGACAAAAGTTTATTTTTATACATCATACATTTGCATGAAAACCAGCGTACGTAACCTTTTTGTGCTTAGGCAGCGTTTATACATTAAGGCCCCTGGTGATTTGGTTGATGGGATGTTCAAAAGTGAGGTTGCAGATATGTGGGGAAGGACGGGGCAGGGTGGAGTTGTTGATCCAGATTTTAATGTTTTGAGTTGAACGTTAGAGGTAAGCTGGGTTTTAATTTGAGCAGCGACAAGTCCCAGAGTTTTTTGATAGGAAGCGGAGATTGGAGACAGATCGGAAGCTGGAAATGATGTTGGAGTTGAGACCAGGTTTCTTGAGGATGGAGGTTGATAGCTGCATGTTTGAGCTGTGTGGGGAATAATCAGGAAGTTAGGGAGGAATTAATGATTGTGATGATGAGTGGGGAGATGGATGGAAGACATCTTTGGGGGCCCCAGGCAAGAAGGATCTGTAGGGCCCTATATCGAACCAACACTCCGTCCTGATGATGCTGCAAAAAATACAGTATGAACAGGCCATGTTCACAATTAGGAACACAGAAATAGAAAAATATGTGTAGCCATCTTATAACTAATAATGCAGTGACATATTTTGTGAGCACATCCACCCTACCTTCATCTGTGGAGACATCTTTTGGAGGTCAGCGTGTTAAGGTGCAAACCGCCACCGAAGCTCGTTACAGGTGGGCGCTGTGTAGCAAACTAGGACCTCATTAGGGGACTGCAGCATCCAACCAATCATAGAATTTAAAGGGGTACTCACACAGTTGTTGTTGCTGTGGGTTACGTAGGCCAACGTAATCAGCCCTTCTCGCCACTCTGCAGCCGAGAAGGAGGCACAGTGGGACCTCCAGATGATGCTTGCCGGCCTTAGTCCACCCTTTGGACTTATGGACCAGGCAGAGAGGTTGTATATAAAGACAGCCTCCTCTAAACCCTGACTGATGTCATTAAAACATCAGGTTTGATTTTTATTAATTTAGATGAAATAAAAATTGATCAGAACCATCCCTGACCTCAAACAAACTGAACAGTCCAGAGTCCTGCAGCCAGGTCACCATCCTCTACAAGGTTTCCTTAGGTTGGTAAGTAATACATGTTTAATTTGATCTTAACTGGGATGCTTATTTTGGCTAATCAAAAAACAAAACAAAAAACAGGGTAAAACAAAATGCACAGAGACAGACGACACCTTAGAATTTCTTTTAGTCACAATATGACAAAATTTTTAGGTGACTAAATGTTCCATTTAAAAAACTCTGTGAAAGGGTCAGAGGTCTCAGAAGAAAACCCAACAAACCAAAAAGTTCACAGCTAGTTAAATGTACACAGTGGATATGATTTTCCTCTCTCCTGACTGACAGGTCGCCCTAAAGTATCCTCTGCTTTATCGTCCGTTTTCTCTAAATTGGACCAAGACTTACTAAATGAACATCATGCTGTGTTGAAGAAGACTTGAAACTAGCGACCATAAATAACTAATCAGGAAAGTGTTTACTGAGGGAATAAATCAGGTGAGATGTCGGCTTCATTTCTCAGACTCTAACTCAATCACGCCCCCTGCTGGCTGTTAACAAGAATGCAAGTTTATTTATTCATGTTCTGAGGTTCCAGCTTGTTCTGAACAGATGCAGGTGATCCAGCTAACTGCTGCCACAATTAGATTTCCTCCTCACAAAGATGGTTAATCTCTTCTGCAGGACAGCTGATTCAACACCACTTTAATTCAACAACTATTTCCTTATGACTGACTTTATTTGTTTGACATGATTAAAACACCACAACCCACAAAAGGGGAACTTTTTTATAAAAAAAAGACAGAAGAAAACAGCTGTGATCATGTTTTGGCTGTTTAAAAGAAACTATACAAAATATAAATTTAATTTCTCTCCTAAATTGTTGACACATGGATTTGCAAATAAAAATTAACAAATTTTACATTTTTAGACAGAAACTGCAAATATTTAATATTTGTCAGTTTTACAATCCATGATTTCTTTAACAAATTATTTGTGTTACAAACAGAATACAGACTTTAGGATTCACTGGAGATTTCTGCAACTGTCAGATTGAGACTTAAGTAGAAAAATGTGATTTTATTTCCAGAAAGATGTTTAAACAGCTATTAATCAGGAGTGAATCTTTTATCACAGGTAAATAAGCAAACGATCCTCACACTTAAAAAAAACACAAAAAAACCCCAGCTGAGCAGCAGAGCCAAAAGAGACCAAAAATAAAATATTACATTTGCTTTAGAAAAATATCTCATGGATTATTGCACTTATAGAAAACCCACCACAAACAATTTACCAGTAAATTACCAAATTAATGTGTTTACAGTAAAACTGCAAACAGTATTAATTTAATCTTGGAGTAAAAAACTCAAATTCCTCTTTTAGTCCTATAAATCAATCAGTGAGCATATTTTAAAGTGACAGATAAACAGGCAAAAAAAAGGCACTTTTTAAGAGCTTAAAAATTAAAACTTGTATTTACAGAGTATTAAATGAATATAAGCAGTAATTTGCTTTAAATGATCAAAGATTATCACCAACTCAAAACACATTGATTACTTCTTTTTAATCCTTGTGACTAAACTTAACTGATCATATCAGTGTGTTTATACATTTTAGACATCATTTTATACATCTGTTGTATTTATTGTCAAAGTTACGTTTTCTGTTGTGGATCATCTGCAGCAAGTCTGAAGTCAATGTTTTCACAGCATGAAATTAAAATAAACTGAGTTTTCCTCTGAGGATTGTCAGCAGTGATGTGCAGCATACTATGATTTGTAGGAAATGGATTCAATTAAGCAAAATTATATAAGTAAATATATGATTATATTAATATAATCATATAATATTTAATAATAATAAAAAATGTCCATTAATTTAACCCCCCAGTGTCCCACCCACCTTGAGTGCAATATTGAAAACAGTGTCACAAACAAACATCTGTTTCCAGCTCTGACTTTATTCTATTTACTGTCAGCGCTGGTTTTGTCTCCTCTACAATCTATCGTTATTAACTCGAGTAAGATTTGAGAACAATTCCTCTCCTTATATTTCCTTAATTCTCACACAGTTGCACAGGTTTAGTTTTAAATTTAAGATTTCTGATCACATTTTTTTCTCTTTAAAAGGTGATTTTCTGAATTCATATTTCCATACTTTTCTAAATCACGTTCCTGAATCCAAACCTGACCTACGATCTTTTAACCCTGATCAAAACAAGCTCACTCAACTTTGAACTATTTTAGATCAGCAGCACTGTAACTTTTACTTAGCGCTCATCCATCTGTTTCCAAGGTACAAAGTGCTGCAACACAAAGTCGATGCTGTTTGAATATTGAAGGTTTTCAGATTCCCCTTTACATTTGTGTCCCACAGTAAATGTGTTTGTTGAATTGATAAATTGGGTTCCAGAGAGCAAAGTGAATCTTCATGTATGAGATTATATTATCTGCAGAAATTAAGCAGTTCCTCATTATTTCGTCTGTTTTCATCCAGAACACTGTTTGTCCAGCCGTCAGGTGTCGTCATTGGGCGAGTCATCGGCTGCAGGAAAGAAAATAAGTGTTATTTTATTTATTCACAATAAAAACTGCTCTTAATGTTTTTTCTGCCTTCTCTTTCATTAAAAGGTCAGTTCACCCAATTTGTCCCATAAAGTTCTCTCTGTGTAGATTTTATTTTATTTGTCCAGGTTTAATGTTAACACAGATAATAAATCATAGATGAAGTCAGCGGCATCGTCTTTTAGGTAACTCTGTAATGTGACACTTAAGGACTAAATTGTATTAACTTAAGTTTGGTTTGAACAGACTTACAGAGCAGAGAAATAAAGCACTTACCTTGGTCCACAGCTACGCCCCTAAGTGGTGCACCTGTTAATGAAAACAAAGTTAAAACACTCAAAATAAACTATTTTTATCCGTTAAGATATTTCTGAATATCCCACATACAGCTGACTAACTTCAACAATCAGGTCGGTGTTATTCAGTTTTTCTCTTTTTCTCAATAAACTACATGAAAACACCAAAACCAAAGAGTTCAGTTAACAGATGTCCTGATCCTAAAATTTAATTTTTGGTATCTGCTGATAGATTTTTGATAAAAGAAAATGTTCAGTATCTAACAGCTCAATGAAACATCACGTCTTTGTGTTTCCACAGGAGAACAGCCTTGTTGAGATGTTTGGTGACGTCCGCTGTGTTATTGGGGTTATTGTCCTCACACAGGAAACATTTAGGGTCCGTGTCCACTAAAGCGTTTTTTTTGCCAGCTGAAAACGCCAGCTGTTCTTCTGAAAACACCCAACAGGGAGCGGGCGTTTTTAGGCGCAGCGTTTTTTACATAGCCTACAGTCTATGTTTTTGTCCGACTGCTTTGGTTGCTATGATACATCAAATCCGTGGTTGCAACTAGTTCTTCCTAACACTTGATGTAAAAATGTCAACACCACAGTAGCCGACTTGCTCTGGCGAAAGAAGACGGACTCGCCGTCGGTGGGTTCGACAAGGACCACCGTTTGGACCAGGAGCTGAGGTTGGACGAAGCCCGGATCCAGGATAGTAACCGTTGCTACGGTGTGGTATTTGTCCCGGCCCTCCTCTACTGTGATTGGACAGCTGAGTAAAAATAGACAGTGACGAGAGCAGTATTTTCCCCAAAGTTGAAATTTTTTCAACTATCTGCAAAGAAAAGACGCTCAGCGCCTCGTCACGCTCCTGGCGTTTTTAGCAGCTTGGAAATACGCGGCGCTCCCATCGGAATGTATTGAAAAAAAACGCTGGCGTCAGAAAAAAACGCTTTGGTTATAGGCCTAACTAATTTAAGGCTAGGGCTGCCCTGACTACATATTTTCCTAATTCTTAGTTAAAGCAGCTTGCAGAGAGCACACAAACCAGATAACATTTCATTTTGTTCAGTTATCAAGTTAAAGTAACTTCTGAACAATAAACTTCATAAAACTTCAAGAGACATAAAGCACTTACTTTCAGGGTTCGCTCCATTGTTGGCAGCTGTGAATAAAGAGAATGTTAATAAATCATATGTAATCAATCAGTGGTTTGGTCTGTTAAGTAACTCTATAATGTGACACTAAGAACTAAAATGTAAAAAGTTAAATTTGGTTTAAGCAGACTTTAGGATTTCCTCCTTCTGATTCAGGGTTGTAAAAATATAAATATCATCTGCAATAAACTCACTTTAAAATTAAGGAACTTTTAAAATACAGAGCAGAGAAATAAAACACTTACGTGGGGCAGCAGCTGGAGGTAAAAGTGATTCACCTGTTAATGAAAACAGAGTTAAAACATCCAAAATAAACTATTTTAACCATTCAGATATTTCTGGAATATCCTGCGTACAGCTGACTAACTTAAAGGATAAGGTTTGTGTTATTCGTTGTGGGTTTTTTTTCAATTAATCAACTGAAAACACCAAAAGCAAAGAGTTGACTTGAGGGATGTTCAGATCCCAAACCTTTAGTATTTGGTATCTACTGATACTTTCACCTAAATGACAAAGCTGCACAGTTATGTTTGTGTAACCAGCCCCAGTTTAGCAGAACTGTTTGATATTTGATAAATCATTAACTCTGGGTTATTACCAAACCCAGGATGAATTAATGGGCACTTAGATTATTAAAAGACCTTCAGTTGGGGCAGAAGACAACTTAGGGATACCCAAGTATAAACCTGCTCAGTGTAGCTTTCAGTCAGTTGTCAAAGATACTTACCGGAGACAACAGAGGCACCGCTGCTGAGAGACCATTTTGATCCTGTGAGGAAAAGAAAATGTATTTATTAACATAATGCAACACCCATGCTGAGAGGTGAGTCACCCACTGTGTAACTGGTGTTATTGTCCACACACACAAACACACACAAACAGGCCGGCCCTGATTAAATATTTTTGTAGTCTCTCAGTTTTACAGGAACCTCTGAACAATAAACTTCATTAAACTTGAAGAAACATAAAGTTAACTTTTGAACTGTTGGCTCCAGGTCCTGTTAAAACAGACAGTGTTAATAGATCATAGATGAAGTCAGTGTCATGGTCTGAATCTGCATCTGTCCTTCCAAAAGCTTGCTGACTTTAAAAATACACAGCGTTAAAGTTCACAGTTTGAACACAGATTAAATCTGAGGACAATCAAAAGTCTTCACTTAAATCTGATTCAGAAGTCAGAGTTTCCCCACAGGATTTTACGAGACTAATGGAGGGTCGGCCTTGGACCGTCTGAGTAGCCTAAGTTTTGTACATTTAAAGTTAAATGCATTATTTGGTGCAAAATTAAGAGGCTATCACACTTAACAATCTTCTGCTCTAGTAAACTATTTGATCATAAACACATTGTAGAGCTTTAAATGGTGATGAAACAGCAACAAAAGTCAACAAATATATTTAATGTTTTTCCAGCATCCCTAAATCAAAGAATAGATCTTATTTCCACACACCTTTTTTTTTTTTTTTTTTTTAATATGTGTATCCTCGAGCTAAATTCTTCCAGTCCGACCCAGTTTGATAAATAATGTTGTATGTATGTTGTATCATGTCTTTGTAAAGAGACAAACTGACAGGATAAACTCTCTAACCTGCCTGTCAGCTCGCGCCGGGCCGTTTCAGTTACCGTAAAGGCTTTAATACATGTGCACTTCAAATTTAGGTGCGGCTAGCTTAATCGCCTTCCCACAAACGAGTGACAGAAACAGGTCGTTGACGTTACCGTAGTTACCTAAAAAGAAACGTGGTTGTCTCGAGTCGGATGCCAAAGTGTGCGAGCTCACAGCAGTGCCCACAAAACACAACGTCAGAGGTCTGTAATGTCATTATGAGATGTTTTTCAGAATATTTTGAAACTGTGGCGGAACAAATTAGACTGTGGCGATCCGCCATGGTCTCGTTAATTAACGGGAAACACTGGAGGAACATTTTGATTCTCTCAGTTTTGAGGTGACGATACTGGAAACTGTATTATGGAAATAAATGTCATAGCATTTACATGCTTGCAGTTACCATGGTAACATGCTAATGTTTAACATGTTGGTGACGGGGTGGGTGATACTGATCATTTATAGGCTATTGTAAATAGCCACATGGTGAATATTTGAAACCTGCTCATCAAAGAGCAGCTCTGTCTGTAGTGGCCTAAAAACTACAGATATTTAACAGATAGATAACTGGGTGGAAACAACAGGGTAGAACACGTCTCTAGTCTCACAGTATTTATAGTCGTAACACTAAACTCTGGTTGTTAATATGCTCAAGTCAAGCATATTAGCAAGTTAACATGCTGAATATTTGTTGGCCTATATCTCATTTGCAACTGCATTTCTTTTCCTTTAGAGCTTCCTGGGGTCGCTGCCTCACTCCGATGGCTCAGAGGCCACGAAAACCTCAAAGGACCAGCTCAACCTCACAAGCTCAGTGTGCTCATATGTCTGGCTCCTGCACACGATCACTGTTCTTGCTCTCAATAGCCTACATGTCAACAGGGTCAGACTAAATAAACAAATATCCTTGTGAAAAAATAATTTTATTTAAAATAATGTTATAGCTACTTTAAGTAATTAGCTACTTTTGTAGCCTACTTCATAAATTGACTGCTGTGTTAACGTGAAATGACATGTAGACAGAACAGTTGTTAAGCAAGTCTGTATGTTTGTGTTATTTGTTGTACCTGTTTAATAACATTTTATCATACAGGCCTAGCCTACCATATCATAGTCTAACGTGAGATGCAGGCGACTACATATTATTAAAACAGCGCCGTCAGACACAATCGACTTCCGGAAGACTGCGTGAGCTTACTGTGAGTTCAGAACAATGATCAGGCAAAAGGTGGTTGCAACTTTGTGCGGCCAGAGAAAAACAACTGCGTGCCCCAGACTCGGCGCCTGCCACCGCCTTGCTCCCGCGAGGTAATGTTACGTCATGGTGATGTAACATCATGGTCACGTTTTGAAGCGCCAGGTGTTGTGACAAATTCTGCCTCCATGCCGAGAATTAGATGCACCTCGCTTGTGATAACGCCCTTTTATGCTGAGAAAAGAGGTGAATGCAAATCTCGGCATGTAAATTAGCCTACATCATCTGTTCTGCCTGATTATGCATCCACCTGTTGGGACCTTTTCAGACACTTTCCTGTGCTCATTGATCAACTGCAGTTAACACCACATATTTATTGCTAAATCTCATGCTGCTTCTACTAACTGTAGGCTAGCTAATAAAATATCAACAGGTCTAAACCACTCTAAACGTTCATGACATATTTCGAATCATTTACCCCACAAACAAAATTATGGCGTTTAAAAGCAGTATTTGGACGGCATGTAGCCTAATTCTCGGCAGGCAAGCAAAATTCGGCATATCACCTGCTAAAGTCGCCCCCTCCCCGCCACATTTACACATTCTGTCATTCTTTAAACAAATTAAAAAATCTGACAATGGTTGTTAATTAATTAGAGGTAATATTAGCTTCCCAAGATATTAATAGTGGCTCTTGGAGTATACTAGTAATAAATTACTAATATGCTGAAATGCTAATTAAATTGTTCAGGGAACACATTTAAAATATATTTAAACTGTTCTTCAAGTATAGCACAAAAGGGTATTTTAAGTTAAATTTGAAAAAGTATAGTTAAATTACATTAAAGGTACTTAAATTAGGTCCATTTTAACACAACTAAGTAGGTACTATATTAAAATATATTAAGTGTAACATTGTAAGTTGTTCCAAAATAACACATTTAATATACACTTTGTATAGTACAATTAAAATATGATAAGTACATCCAAAAAAAAGTATATTTCTTTTTCACTTGGGATATAAAACAATTTTTAGAAAAAAATTATTCCACCCTCCTGATACCATGTTGTCAAGAGAAGACAATGGTTACATATAAATGCAGCGGCGTCGTTAGCCCTGGGCTTTTTTTGAAAAGCCCCGGATCTCTGAAGGATTATTAAAAAACAAACAACATTTTGCATGAAAATTGAACTTTACTCGCTTAACTACCGTTACGTGCGCTGGAGCGCGAGAGATTATAGTTATTATTTAGTCTCCTGCAAATTAGCAGAGAATAAGATGATCCAGCTGCTCTGTGTCTGTCATCTCTGCTCCACCTGAAGCTGTGAGCTGCACTTTATCAGAGGTGCTGAAATTAAGTGTGTGGATTTGTGGTGAGGTTATCACCCCCCCCCCCCATAGGAAGCGGTTTACTTAGAGACCAGTTAATCAGTCACACTCCACATCAGTCGCGGACAAAATGTGGCCTATTTAAATGTTGAGGGAGGGAAAAAGTTGCCGGTGCAGTAAACTGCCTTAATATTACAGACTTTTCTTTTGTGCTGCTGTTACTTCCAGCTGAACGGTGGGTCCATCTAATGTACTTTTAATTTGGCTACATTTTCCATTCATACCTTTTATAACTGAACCAGTCTGTAATCTGCATTTTGCTTCATTAACCGAAATGAGCTCATCAGGCTGTGCGCGCGCAGTTACGCAGTAAAGCGCTGGTCGGGCGCTTCTCACGCAGAGCTGGGCAGATGGAAACATTTAGTAAATCAGGCAAATATCTGTTCAGTTTAAGGCTTTAATGTTCTACCAATACAACTGAAACCCAGTGAGCCACACCATGGACCTGGTGACCTGTTGGAAAGCAGCCTGCGTTGCTCTTTAACGAGTCGGCAAGTGAAACACTTTCACTTTCTTTTACGGCGCATTAAAAGCGTCTTTAGTCTCTGCGGAGCAAATGAAGGCTACACACTGTAAGATCTGTGTCAGATAATCACAGCATTGGCTGAGATATATTAAAAGTGTCCTGTTGTTGAACAAAGCATCGCTTTGGACATCAGCCTGTTTCTTTTCTTTAATACACATCGGTTACTATTTGTTTTATAGCGATGTCCGACGGTGAGTCCATAAACAGAATGTCGCCAGTGAAACTAATCTTTCACTCAGCTGGGAGAGAGACAGAGAGAGAGAGAGAGAGAGAGAGAGAGAGAGAGAGAATGGTGGCTAAAATAGTTCTGTCGGGTTTTACGCATGACGCACAGCTTCCTCTGTATGCAGGTTTACCTGCTTCAACAAGGAGCTGCTCTCGTGTTACTGCCACAATAATTATTTGCGTTGCGAAGATTATTTAGATGCTTCAGGAAAAATCAGATTCTATTGGCAGCCTGTGTTGATTTTATCAACACCTTCATGGAGATTTAAAAAGGGAAATAATTACAGATAATCTGCTTCTTCACTGCATTTGCAGGATGGGCTACTTAAAAAAATAAACTCATCAAGTTGCCTAGTCTGTTGAAATAAACAGTCCGTTTTTACTCTGCTATCTTGACCTTTCCTCATGTGGACACATAGGAGCTGTGATCCTGCACAACAAAACATCCCCACTATGGATAGTAGTGGTGCAACGGGTTGGTATGGATCCCGTCCACACGGTGCAGTAGCAGGGCCGTGCAGAGACCTTTGGAAGGGCAGGTGCTCAAAGTATAAAAAGGGCACATGGAACAAGGATTTAAATTGGACTCTTCTCAGACTATTGACAGAAATACATTGTTATGTTTTCCTTGTTGACACACATATACAGATGCTTCTGTATCGATACGTCAGCAAATGAGGTGACGCAAAAAGAAACAGCGAATGCCCAACTCTGGCTTTAAAACACTAGGCTGACATAACTTACAGGGAACAGTTGCTGTTGAGGGGTTGCTATGGATACAGCTGCTGCTGCTGTTGTTGTTGCTGATACTACTAGAGGTGATTTGTAACTACAGATATTAAAACAACTATTGGATATATATTAGCTGATTAAACAATTATGTGACCATAAAAAGATTGTTGAGTGTTTGGGACCAGCTCACGGTGACTGAGCTGCTGCAGCCTCTACCAGGCTGACTGCTGGGGAGACGCTCACAGAGCTGCACACCGAGAGCTGCAGGTGGAGGAAATAAGATACCAGATTCAAAAAAGTGGGGGAAATAATCTGAGAAGGAAACATTAATGGGGAAAGGATGAAGGTGGCCATGGCAGGGTGAGAGTGAGACAAACACAGACAGAGGTGTGTGTGTTGCCTGCTGTGTGTCTATGCAAAACTGTGATAATGATTTTATATATTGCATTGTGAATCTGAGATATATTTGGATTTTTATTGACTATATGTCTGATCATATATCTAAATAAATAAACTAGCATTAATCTTTTATAATATTCCTGACATCAAAGTAAAGAGTGAAGAAGAAACAGCCCTGTTAGATTTCAGAAACATGTATGAAATGTTTGTGAATCTTATTTCCTCCACCTGCAGCTCTTAGTGTGCAGCTGGCTCCCAAACACTCAACAATCTTTACATCTTTTCATGGTCACATAATTGTTTAATCAGCTAATATATATCCTGTTTTTGTTTTAACAATTCATACATTTTTCTGAAATCTTATAGGCCCATTTCTTCGTCACTCTTTACTGTGATGCCAGGAATATTATTTATTTTACATCAGCACTGACACTTTTTATATGTGTTTCCAGTTATTGAGTTTTTATTGTAGTTGAGCTGCTGTAAACATACTGCTGCTGTCAAATGTAAATATATTCAATACAGATCTGAATTTAATGATATATATATATTTTTTTACAGGGCAGGAGGTTGTAAGTCAGAGGAATAGGCTTAAAATTTTACCAATGTTGTTCTACTTATTTTAAGGCACAAGGCTTTTATTAAGTTACTTTAATAATCCTGGTTTAATTGCAAAGATTTTAGTCAAATTACATAGAAAAGATCAGACCTCTCGACGCCCGTGAAACTTTTCTCCCCAAACAGAACCAAGTGAACAGAGCACCTTAGTGTAGAAGTAACGTTAGCTGTCGGCGTGTCTGCCGGCAGCTGATGTTACTTCTACAGGCGACACATAGCGATAAACAACAGCTGTGCTGCTCTTTGCAACAATCCACAACAAGCACACTGCAGCAAACCCGTCTTACCGCCGGAATCGAAAGCATCCTGTAGGCAGAGCTGCTGAATCACTGACGGTGTCTGAACGGGAGGGCTCGTCACAGATGAGGTCATCAGGTGAAAGGTCATAATGTGGGTCATTTTATTTACCGCGAAATTATTATTAATTTATTTTACTAATAGTTTGATCGGAGAGGCCTTCACAAAAGGGCCTTTACAACTTTTAACATAAATAAAATGAGGGAAATTTTGCGTTTGAAAAAAGGGCACTTTGGGCAGCAAAGGGCAAAAGGGCAGGTGCTCAAGCACCCATCGCACCCCCCTCTGCACGTGCCTGTGCAGTAGGCAGGTGGATCGCGGATTGATTGCAAAGTTTATGATTTATCCTGTTTGACCTCAAAATATTCCTTTATTCTGGAAATGTCAGAGAACCCAGTTAGATTCTGTGCAGAACTTTGAACATGAGCAGAAAACCTGCTGAAACACAGGAGCTATTAAAGTCCAGGAGTTTCTAACTGAATTAAAATGATTAAATTTCTTATTGATGAAGTGAAAAGGTGCCACATGCACATTTAGAGAGGTTACCTCAGTCAGTCATACCTGCCTGTGTTGATTCAGCAGTGATGATATTAAAAGTTGATCTACATGAGAAACATATCTGAAAGCTGAGAGCTGCTCTGCATTATGTTCTGTTACAGTTTTAGATTTTGAATTGTTTTATTAAACGTTTATAAAACCAGAACAAATATTTTTCCAAGAGTGTCCTGGCCAAGGCAGGCAGGAGTACAATTGTACATTTAAGATGGGAATAAATTATCAGTTACAAGGTCATAAAATATCAAAATGTTCTTAAATATTCACCAGAATTCAGCAACAAGGGCGATCAAACAAGCAATCAGTCGTAACATCTGAAGGCAGAATTGTCAGCCTTCAAGTCATTTAAAAGCAACCAGTGAAACAAACATACAGCCCCCTGTGGGCTACCTGAATTTTGTGTCCTTTTACATAAATAATTTCCACAATAAATGGATGCAGAAATTGATGCAAAAAACACCAGAATGCAGGAAACTAAGTGTTACACATTCAAAATTTCCTGGGAGAGTACCCCCAGACCCCCCTGCTTTGCCTGTCGCAGTTTTGTTGTTATATCAGGCTATTTGATTTAGACGCAACATAATAGTGTTGCTTTGCTGTGTCATATAAGTAGAGTATGTTTGCTACGGCTTTAATATTTGGTGGAGGGTCAATTATTATGTGAAGATATAAAGTTTTATGGGCTGGGCTAAGCCCCCAATGTTTCAAGATCCTAACAACGCCCCTGTATAAATGCCACCTACCACTTTTGCCATTTTGGGCAAGACAGCCAGCACCAATCCGACTACGACCACCACCAGGAGCAGGAGCCCTACAACCCCAACAATGATATATGGTACAAGACCGTCAGGTCCAGAAGGTAGTTTATGATCTAAAACACAGAAAACATTCACATTAGTTTTATATTCACTTCACTTTGAATATTTTTACAATATACAAAGACGATGTAGAAGCTGAGTGACAGTAATGCTGCATTTGAATACAATAAAATAACATAAATTAAGTAATTTGTGCTGGTGAGAAACAGAAAAAGAGGATGGAGAGAGGAGACCATGTCAAGTCTCAAAAAAAGATTCTTTGCTTCTACAAGTTCAAAATTATTTTTGCTTGTAAAAACTAGGGCTGAACGATTAATCGTTTTCAAATCAAAATTGTGATTTGAAAGAACGTGATTAGCTAATCGTGAAGAGGGAAATTAAAATGTAGGTTAATTATCCAGCACATCTGACCTGTTTTAAACAGTCAGGCAGTTCTATTTCGTATAGGCTTCGCCCTCTAAGTCTATTCCGCGTGCCTGCGCGGCACTGAGAATTTTAGTCTACGCCCACCCACAGCGTGGGCCTCTCCTACGTCCGCACCTTGTATATATACACAACGGTGAGACCTTGCCTTTGGCTCCCATTTTTCTTCAGCACTGAGCTGTCTAAAGAGCAGAAGATTTGTCTAAAGAGCCGGAAAACAAGAACGATGTCGTCCAGCAAGCCGGTCAGAACGGGCCGAGACACACGGTCTACATCGGTCCCCTCTGCGCGGCGTGCCTCGGACTGGAGCACGCCGGCCAAGGGCTCACTCTCGTTTTGCACTGCCTGTTCTTCGCCCTTTCCCCCCGAAGAGTGGCCGCGCCGGGCGAATAGCCTGCCGTTCAGTACGGGGAGGTGTGGCGGTCCACCCGCTCTCTGGACGAAGCCCTCGATCTGCTGTTGACAGAAGAGCGGGAGGTGGATTGCTCCGCTCTTGCCATGGGTCACGAGTCTCCAAGCGGCTCCTCGCTTCCCGTTCCGGCCTCCGATGACGCTGGCCTCGACGCTACTAGGTTGCCGCGGCGAGGCAAGCTAACGATGAGCTAACGAACGGCTAACCTGACGCTCACATGCGGTCTGCCTGGATCAGCTGACCAGGACGACCCCGTGTGCCCACGTTGCTCCACATTAGCTGTGGCTAATGACATCTAGCCCCGGCTTTATTGCTGCTGGCCGAACCTCGTCTGTGTGAAATCTTGTTTCTCCTTTGTGGAAGTTGTTGAACAAATGCTGTCTGTGCCGGTCTCAGTCGAACCAGCCACACCAAGCACACATTTCCCACACTGTGTGAGCCAGCTGCCGCTAGCCACATGGCTAATGTGTAGCTTGAAGCTCAAGCAACAAGCAGCACACTCTGTTCCCTTCAAACACCCCTCGCCACAGAACGGCATTAGCCACGGCAGGCGTCAGTAACGCTGGGGAGAATTATTTTTGTCGATTGCATGACCTAGTGTTGCACTTTACAGACAGCTGCTCTTGACATTATGAAGAAGCTGCTGTCTCTCACTTCCACACATTGTGTGAGCCAGCTGTGTGTTAGCCAAACGGCTAACAAGGAGCCTGGGCTTGCTGCAAGCTGCAAATCCTCTCTCTCCTCTTGCCCTCCTCCCTGAAATAGTCAGGTGGCTGGCCTGAGCCCACATGTACACCTTCCCGACCTCTTCCCATGCCGGTCAAGCAGCGTGGCGATGAGCCCCGGCCTCCCTCCCCTCACCAGGGGAGTGGCATAACACGGACAGGCTGCAGCTGGCCAGGTGGCTTCATGCAGTCTGGCTCCAATGTTGCGTACACTCATGTGACCATCATTCCCAGACACAGGAAGTTTCTGCGCTTCTCATTCCAGGGCGCGCTCAGTACCTATACAACCGCCTGCCCTTCGGTTACTCCCTGGCCCAGCACACTTTTTTAAAGTGTGTTGAGACGGCCCTGGAGCGGCGGTGTGGCATCAGGGTCCTACCTGGGCTTCACGGTGAACTGGAAGAAGAGTGCTCCTCTCCTCTCCCTAATCACCAACCTTGGCGTAGTACTGGACTCCTCCCTCCAGAGAGCACGGCTCCCAGGAGAGAGTGGATGCTCTGATGGGGCTGCTCTGCCATGTTGTCCCATGGTGGCAGCTCTGTCAGCTATGAGCCTCCTGACCTCATGTCCGCGGCTCACGCGGTGGTCCCCCTTCTCCACATGAGAAGGCTACAGCGATAGTTCATCCGCCTGCGTGTCAACCCGGTGACACAGAGACGGCGCCGTGTCTCCGTTCCCCGGTTTGTGACCCTGGATCTGGCCTACTGGCGGGACCCCCTCTCTCTTTCGGTCGGGGTCCACCTGGGCAGGGTCAAGTCTCACATCTCTGTCTTCACAGACGCCTCCCTGATGGGCTGGGGCATGACCTGCCTCTTTCAGGTGGTGGGCGGTCTGTGGCAGGGTCGCAGGCCTCTCCACATAAACGCGGTGGAGCTTCTCACGGTGTGGAAGGTGATCCGACACTTCTCCCCTCTTCTGCTGGGACCAGCACGTGCTGGTCCGCACAGACAACAGGGTTGCAGCTGCCTACATAAACCACCAGGGCGGGATGTGCTCGGCACAGCTACCGGGTCTGGCCAGGCGGCCGCTCCTGTGGGCACACCAGGCACACCTGCTCTAAATCAGAGCACAGTACATCCCTGGCGTGTTGAACAGAGGGGCGGACATCATGTTGAGGGGAGTCCCTCGCCAAGACGAGTGGCGTCTCCATCCCGATCTCGTGGCCCAGATCTGGCTCCGGTTCGCCAGTGCAGAGGTTGATCTGTTTGCCAACAAGGAGGATGCTCAGTGCGCCCTCTGGTTTTCACTGAACCCGCGGGACGTCCCCCCGCTGGGAGTGGACGCCTTTGCTCACCCCCTTTGACCAAACAACTTTGGACAAAGAACTTTTGCTGGTCCACTGATTTCAGTCAGAAACACTTTCTGCTATAATGGTAAACACTGTAAAAACAAATGGTAAATAACTTTAAAAGTTTCTTACCCCATTCCTTCTCAACATATAACCTGGATGCAGGATGATTCACTTCACAGGTGAATGTAGACGTGTCGCTCCTTAAAATCTCCACACTGTCTCTTCTCTGGAAGGTGTCGTCATCATTTGGTCGAACGCCCGAGGTAACCACTCCGTCCTCTTCAGTCAGAACTCGGCCGTTTCTCTTGATGTTCAGGGTGACGCTCTTCGGTAGAAACCTGTGGCCAGGCACGCCAACATGACCTTTGTCTCAACTTTGGTGTCCTTTGAGAACATGAACACCTCAGGTGGAGCTGGACAGAAAAATGTAAAGTTAATTGCTGGTGGCCAAACAGAAACGTACAACCCAGGCCCCGTTTCCTGAAAGCATCTTAAGGCAATGATGATAAAATACCTCCTCCCCACTTGTAGGAAGAAGCTCCTGAACTTTTAGAACAAAACTACAAGTTTTATTTAAAGCTAAAGGGCAGGACTTTTACAAATGAATGAAAGTCTGTTATGAAAGGAAGGTTAAAATCAAATCAGTGCAGTAAGAACTGAAGAAGCCTCTGAGAGGGCTGGACAATAAAATAACAATAATTATTGCAATATATTTTTTTCAATAACAATATAACAAATGCTCAATAAATTTTCAATAAATGTTTTATTTTATTCACTTAATTCAAACACAAATTAGGACTTAATGTTTTTATTAAGATGTTTATTTTGTTGAGGGAAAAGGACTGAAAAAACTTTGACTTTGACGCATATTTGTTGATGAAGATTTTATCATAATTGTTTTGAATGTTTTGCCTCAGATTTGTGAAGTGATCCTCTGTTTGGCATCAAGTGTTAAATAAAGAAAAGTTTAAACCATCAGGTTTCTTCAACTTTCACTCAGGAGCAAAAATCAGCCTTAAAACTTGAAAGAAATAACGATTTGATATTTATCGTGATAATTATTGATACCGAAAGGTATAAATCTTTTTATCACTTTTAAAACCTTTGATGAGAAGATGAGAAGCAAAACATCTTCATTTATCTTCCACCAAGTCCAGCTGCCCTTCAAACAGCCCTGGTTCATTATTATCTACAAAACAAACTGTAAAAAAAATTCTGTTGTACATACGGGCGTTTTGAAGGTGCGTTCGCTGATAATCCACAAACTTCCTCAACGACTCCATGCACTCGTTCTCCAGGTAAAGTCTGTAGTCTGTTAGGACCTGGTCACCCCACTCCTTCTTTGTCTCGTTGGCCACTTCAGTCGCAGCAACCCAGACTTTATTGGTGTGATTGAAGGACAGGAAGTCGTTTCCATCGTAGGCGTAAATGTTCTTCCCACGGTGAAACGTAATGCTGCCGTCAGGCTGCATGTTTCCCTCACAGCCTCTCATCCATTGAAGAACATGGAGGTCTGAAACCAGAGAGAGGACCGGGAACAGTGAAACAACACAGTCTGGATATTTGTGGATGTAGGAGCCAAATGTGGTGTTTTGTGCATGTAGATATTGGGTGTTGTTTCTTGTTTGTGCATAGGGTGTCGATCTAATATTACCTGGGGTCAAGGTTATATAGGTAGCATCCAAACTGTTGGAGGCAGGTGTTTTTTAACCTGGAAGCTTTGGGTTTGACACCTTTGTTTGACAGTCTGTATGTATGGATATGGTTTTGCAGTTGAAACTGGATCTAAATGGACATTTTACTGCACGGTAAAACAAATAAATTCATTAACCAGCAACACAACAAAGCCTGGAGATTCTTAAACGATACAGTACGGTAACAGAAAGACAAAGGAACAGCGCGTCAGCCAGGGCTAGAGGGCACCTCAGTAGCTCTCAGTATTAGACCGAGCTACTACAGTGGATTAGGGCAAAACTATTTCTGTACCTTTTCATTTCAACACCTGAGTGCAACACTATGAATGCCTTCCAGGAGAGATGGTCTTAAAAAGTGCAGCGTTATCATCTAAACAACACAAACCTGACAGCCGGCTTTCCAACCTGCCTTTGACTGTGGCTGTTCAGAACAAGAAACAAAACAGATTTCCAACGTGGTCAAAAAGTTGTAAAGATTAGTTTTGAATGAGCATGTAGCTTCTCTGTGAGGATGGACCTAAGGTACAGTTTGATGTCCATATATTCAGAAATGATCAAGCTATTGAAATGACAACCTTGTGATGTGCATAATTAAGAAAATATGTGATTGATAATCATGATTTGACTTTTTTTTTACAAACTCACAGGTGTGAAATGTTGCTCTATAGTGTCAGTGGTTTGGGATTTCTATGAAAAACTTCAAACAGGTCCATGTTCCCTAAGTACGCCTACAGAGACCGTCGCTGGACAGAAATTCACTTATTTGTGCTCTCAAATGCATCGTCGTCTTTGGTGGTTCTGAGTTTATCTAAACTGTGAAAGGTCGGCCTAAATTAGCTCCAACAGGTCTCAAAGCTGAGAGAAACCGAGGCTTTGACACATGGATGCCTAAAGAGGACCGGAACAGTGAAACAACACAGTTTGAATATTTTATGGCACTGAAAGCATAAAGACAAAGATTTAGAGGCACAGTTCATATTCAGTTTAGTAAGTAATTTGATTAATGCATCGCACCAACACACATGGGCAAACTGACTTTACTAAACAAGACTAAAGGGGCCAGTGTGCTGATGGTTGGGTGGTGGAACAGTAAAGATGGGCATTTCAAGCAAAAACACTATTGGATAGTCACTGGGAACTGTTCAACCATTCTTTGAAGAAACCAACAGTCACACCATCTTCAGGCTGTGATTGGTCAGCTGGGTGGAGGTGAGGAAGGAGCCAGGGTTTGAACTTCTCTCAGCTCTTTTTCTTTCTTTACACAACTAACTGCTGTTTCCAAAGTCAAGAATAAACTCTTTTAATAAGATTTTAAGCAAACATGGCCACAACGTCCTGAAAGTGACAGAAAAATATGAATTTAAACATTCCAGGATCCAAAAAGCTCAAACAGCTCCTGAATGGACCTTTTAAGGAGTTTGTTTCTTCAACAATTAGAAACTGTGTGAAAATGCAAATATATCTTGTTTCTGACTCAAAGAACAAACCAGCAGGAGTTTGATGCAGAAAACAAAACATTCAGTTCACATTTCATAGATCTTACCTGAGTCATTATGTCCCATTCGTTTCATCAGGGTGTCGAGGCTGACTTTGAACCACTTCTGGTTGTGCAGGCAGGACTGAGTTCCTTCCTTCCAGTAATCTGGATCCAGTCTCTCTTCCATCCAGTCCTGTTTGGTAACTTTCTGCTGGTGCTCACTGTCAAAGTAGTCGATCATCCTGCCGTCCAGCAGACCCATGGCTGAGAACTGGTGGATGCCCGGGAGTCCGACAGGTTTGGAGAGAGCCGTGTAGATGTAAGTGAGGGAATGTGTCTCTGAGAGTCACACAGACAGACAGATATTTATTCTCTGTTCCTTTAGATATTTGTGACATTCTTTGTTTCTTTTCTCTGACTTCACAGCACAAAGGTAAAAAACATTTAAGAAAGGTCAACACCTGCTTTTGCTGAATTCTCTTTAATCCAGATCATTTTCTCTTCAGGGAGAAAATAAAAGCAACTTCGACCTAAATGTTTGTTACTGACATGTTATAAGATAAAAAGTAAAGATCTGTCTGCATGAAACACAGCCTGTTAATCTAATAATAATGTCTTGTAGGCCTGTCGAACATTCTTAGTCACTTAGTTGCAGTAGGCCTGTGGGATGAGTGTAAATTACGTTTAAATTAAACAGAGATGGTTCTTATTTTTATATTTTATTTTATTAACTGAACTCACCTCTGTTGACTGTCGGTCCGTCCACGGGCAGGATAGAAACTGCATAATACAGTTTAAACACAAAACTGACTAGGTTCATGTTTTCAAGCTGCATTCTGCTCCTCGATGTTAATAAACACTCCGTAACAGCCCATCTGTCCAGGGAACTGCTCGTCAAATTGCTCCATATCACCAACTCTTCAGGGTGTAACGGTAAAGCTTCCGGTCTGAGAAGCGAAGCACAGGCGGAAACAGTGGGCTAATGGGTCATTTCCGAAACTGCTTTGTCCTGCCGTTTCTTACATAATTCCACATTGAGTGCTGTGCCAAAACATTGAGGACGGAGAAGTTGTTGTGGTTTTTAGACAGCACCGATGCTGGCATGTTGAAGGTGTGTAACAGCCTTTGCTGCACGATGCGTTAACATGTGTTAACTACACTAACATTGTCACGTCACCATTCACAGGTAACAACGCAGCCCATATGATTTATATTGAAATGTTGTATTTGTGAACATTTTTCATATTGGCCAAGTTAAAGCAAAGATAAGGCAAGCAAAGATTGTGATCTATCAAAAACAAACCTGACGAGAAAATGTGCGTCCTGTCAGTAAACTCTGAACCAGGCGTACGCACATAAAGAGGAGACATGAGAAACGGGACTCACATGGCAGAAGGATGAACCAGTTTCCTTTCTGAATAAACAAACACCCGCTTGATTGATTTTCCCTGAAGTGCGCAAAAACTCACAATTTAAGATCATTTGTGGCGCACAAAGAGAACCAGATTTAGTTTCAGCCTATTGTTATAAAATGTTTGTTGTCTTTTCGAGCCAAACGTGTCGATGAGCTGCTTGTAAAACTTTTATGTCATTTCTTCTAACTGGTGGGCAGCCTCGTTAAGTGAGTGGACTGTTTGTGTAGCCTAAATAAATATGGAATGCATTTGGTTTCCTCTCTATTCAAACGGGGGAATCCAACTTATGGTGCGTTCGAGACCAGTCGGGAACTGGGATATAAGCGTTCCAGGTGCATGGCGGTGCATGACGCCGAAAGTGAACGAAAATCATGGCTTATCGTGACAAAGTGAGCACACAGTTGCACCCTCAGCAGTGTTTTAGGTGTTAATTAAAAAGATGGCAGTTTAACTGCAACAACTGACATAAACAGCCCAGACGTTACTGTGTTCCCCTCTGGCTGTAGGCTATAAGTTGGTAACCCTCAAGTCAGTCAGTGTTGTAGGTTACACTTCCTGATGTTTTGGCATTTTTAACAATAACTTTTATGCAGAAAATATGACTTTTTGAGATTCTTTAGTGTAACCAGCAACCTAATGTGCAAAACATATTTCTACATCAATGTGCATGTAGAACAGGTTTTACTCTATGATCGTATGTATTATTTTAATTTAAATACATGCAAATATACGTTTTGGTTGCCATTTAGTTTATGGTTTACCATTTACAAAGTGTGCTTCCATGGGCGCTGACATTGTTTTGTGACGTCATTCAGCTGCTACTCGTGAAGTCGGGTACATTTTTTTCTCCGAGTTCACAAATAGGAAATTTGACTTCAAGGATAGTTTTTCTAGTTAGAGGTCCCAGTTCCAAGAAATTTCCCAGTTCCAAGTTGCCTGGAATGTAGGCTACGGCCATGCCGAAATAAATAAATAAATAAATAGATAGCTAGATCATTTTACGCACTTTGCTCAGGCATATGCACCAACAAGTCAGCAAAAACAGCAGCTGAAAAGATCTTTGGAGACTTTGTGCTCAAGTTTTCAGATTTCCTGCCAAGCTTCATCATGATCGAGGGAAGGAGTTCGAGAATAAGCTGTTTTCCAAGTTAGAGGAATATTGCGGCATTCAAGGCTCACGCACAGCACCATGCATGCAGCTGGAAACGGTCAGGCAGAGATTTAATTTAACTCTCTTTTCAATGCTCAGAAACCTGACAGAGGAAGCCAAGTCTGATTGGAAGAGCTCCTTGGCCAAGGTCGTGCATGCGTATAACTGTACGCTAAGTGAAGCGACAGGATTTGCCCCATACTACCTCCTCTATGGCAGAAACCCTCGACTACCTGTGGACATCATGTTTGGCCTGACTCCAGGTGACCAGAGCACTTCTCACAGCGAGTATGCCAGTAAGTGGAGGAGGCGGATGCAAGAGGCATACAGGCTGGCATCAAAGGCAGCTCAGAGGGAGCAGAACAGAGCAAAGAAGCAGTATGACCCGAAGACTTATGGAGCAGAACTACAGCCAGGGTGCAGAGTACTAGTAAGAAACTTAGCAGGTGGACAATAGAGAAACAGCAGGGGCGGAGCCAGTGTCGTCATCTGATGAAGCAGATGAGAGAGATCCAGAGCCACTGTCATCTCCCCCAAGAAAATATCCTTTTCAACAAAGAAAACCACCCAAGACACTCACATACACATTAAGTCAACCATCAGTCACATACAGGGACCAGAGATATTTACAGCTAAAGATGAAGGACACAAGTTCATAGTCACATGTTGAGTTTATTGTTGTGATAGTTTTCATGAATAGAGTTCATAGTAGCACTTTAGGCTGGAGGAAAATGTTAAATTCATGCAGTAACGTAAGTTTTCCATGTTAGTTAAGGAGTGAAGTGCCAGAATACAGACCACTGACACATAGAAGAACACTGACATGTGCAAAGCATACAGTAGTATATGAGTCTGTGTAATGGGTTATGAACTAGAAAAAGGGTCAAAAGTTTTCAGTCTAAGATATATAGCCCGCATGAGTAGCGGTGTAGTGTTCCAGATATCACCTGTTCAGTGATGTCTGTTGCTGACACATGACATAAAAGGGAGATACACGTCATGTCAAAGACTGTGGTTAAACAGAAAGTATCCTGAAAGACCGGCTCCCATACAACCTACCACTATAACTAGTGGTGGGCATAGATTATTTTTTAATCTAGATTAATCTCACTGTAATCTTGAAATTAATCTAGATTAAAATGGCTCATTTGAATTCTGCCGAAGGCATTCAGAATATGTGTGCGAACGGGTTTCAAGCCAGGTGGCGCATTAGACCAGGGGCTCATCTCCTGTTTCCAAAATGCATCACAAACTGCTTGAGAAAGCTGTTCTACTATGATAATTGGTGATGAAAATAAATCATGTTCAGTAAGATGTACTTGTGTGTAGCGTGTGATGTGCTTTGCGTTTAGGTGGTAGGCTACTTGAGACTGGAAGAACTCCTACAGTAAACTAATTCCGCATTGCACAAGGTGCAAACAACCTTAGTCTTGTCGAATTTTCCATTGGGAAGCTTCTTAAAAGTAAATTTTCCCAGAAACAAACCCGGCGCTTCAGAAATGTTCGTTACACAAAGTGCTGTCCAACAGCTGTCTGTGGACGATGTTGCTACAGTTAGTGTGAGTAAATACCGCGACAATGCGTTTTTTAATCAACCGGCGATCAATAACTAACCTGGCTAGTTGTAAACAAACAGCTGGTGTGTGACGTCATTCCCAGCTCCGCCCTCCGAGGTAAATGGAACGCAGCAACAGCTGCATCCATGTTAGCACGTCACGTTTGATGTGGTAATTTCACAGTAGGCAGACACACAGGTTCGAAGACTTGTTCTCGCCCTACAGTGCGATTCGGCGCTAAAATATCAAGGTGAAAGTCATCATAGCTTGCGTAGTATAGACCCAGCTCCCAACCCAACTTTGAGAATAGATTAACGGCGATATTTTTTTTATCGCCCTGTGATGGCCACAGCCATGGCCTCACAACCAGTGTAAAGAGCGGTAACCTCATGCACTTATTATTTTGAGTTTATGCTATTTTCTTTAGGATTAGTTTATAGTTTACATAAAAATTAGACATTTGTTGCAAATATTTATTCAGTTATAAATAACTCACAGGACACTTAATTCCACATACATTCTTTATTTGACTTTACAGAAGTATCTTTTTGCAGCGCGCACAATTAGTTATTTTTGCATTGTCATTCTGTTTAATTATTTTTTGTTTTTGAGCTTACCAGTTTGCTGCCACACCTGGGAGAGATCCAGGAGGTCTGCTGGATTAAAGGGGTGGCGGTTGGACCTGAAGCAGTTTTATAGAGCAGGAGGCCTAATTGGACGCTACCACTGTTAATATGTCTGGGGGGTGGTTTTATTTTCTTCTTTGATATTTTGGGGGTTTAGATTTATATTGAGTATTCATTTGTGTTGAGTTAAGATTAGGTAGATTTAATTTATTTTGGGAATATATGTTTAGGTAGATTTTGTTGTTGTATTTATAGTTTATGTAGTAGTGTTGTGTTCAGTCTTCCCCTTGTGTGTAAATTGGTCTGATCAGTCAATATATAAGTCCCCTTTGTTTGTTGTATTTTAGGTCAGTTGTATTTTGAGTTGGTTGTGTTCAGAACTTTAGTTATTGTTTGTTAATTTGACCTCTTTTATGGGCCCAAACCTTTATCTTTATTTTGGTAATGTTATTTTTTTTGTTAATAAACAACCTTAATTTTGAATTCCCCTTGTGTCTCCTCGTGCTTGGCTGCTTGGTCCCTCACAGCCCGATAAGAGTCTCACGTTAACGCAGCACTTTAACGCCGATAACGGCCCACCACTAACTATAACCCACCAGTCAAAGTCCAAAGCACTCTGGGGAATCCTTAATGTCGAGACGACATTTATTTTGGAGGTGAGAGTGTGCGACCCACAGTAGCTAATGTTGCCTTGTTAATGGACTCTGATGGCACATTGATGAATAACTGAATAACTAACATGACTGAGGGTGATTTTGCTTTAGTAATCTGATGTATGCGCTCTGGTACAACAACAACTGTAATATTTAAAAGTCCGTGGACAAGGGCAATGTGGTGGGAGCTGTATTTGACCTTAAAAAGGAATTCGATACGGTCAACCACAGTTTGCTTTTATCTAAAATTTTAATTTTAATTTCTCAGATGAGGCAGTGTTGTGGTTTACATCTTATCTTCAGTCTAGAGTGCAGTGTGTTAAAGTTGATCAAGACATATCTGCACTCAAACATAAAAATGGGCATTCCACAAGGCTCTATACTTGGGCCTTTGCTGTTTAGTCTCTTTATATATGACTTACCTCTGCACTGCTCAGGTGCCAGTTGTCAGCTCTATGCGGATGATGCAGTTCTTTATGCACCCGCCAAGTAACCTGAGCAGGCTGCAGCTGTACTGTCCACCAGTATGTCTGACATCCAAGAGTGGCTCATTCAAAATCGGTTAGTTCTCAAAAACAGTCTCGATGTGATTTTCCATTAAAAAAACATGATTTAAAAGAAAGATTTAATAGTAATTTACAAAATTGTACCGGAGCAACACATTTGGAGATTGAACTTATTGTTAAATAGTTAAGAGAGTTGTTAAGAGAGCACTTGTTGATTGCTGACAATAGCCTATATTGAAAGCTATAGATTTTTTTAGAAATTTGTCCAATGATTGGGTATTTTTGGATCATCAGTTACAATGCAATTAACATGAAGTTATTGGATCATCTCACTTTTGCCATGATACCTTTTAAATGGAAAAATTAAGCAGCGTTTTTTTCCCATCTTCTCAAATCCACTCTTTTCTCGATCTTGAATATTAACTCTATCCATCCATCCTCATCCGCTTATCCGGATGCAGAGCAGCTCCAGTAGGGGACCCCAAACTTCTCTTTCCCGAGCCACATTAACCAGCTCTGACTGGGGGATCCCGAGGCGTTCCCAGGCCAGTGTGGAGAGATAATCTCTCCACCCAGTCCTGGGTCTTCCCCGAGGCCTCCTCCCAGCTGCCTGGAACACCTCCCTAGGGTCACATCACTGACTTGACACTGACCTGCTATCTGCAGAAGAGATGTCGAGGACGTGTCACGTGACCTGCAGATGTTTGTGGCTTCATAGTTCATTGTTGTCAACGTAGTATCAGAATGGCTAGAAATTTTCCCATTAAATTATTTCTGCATTCATTTTAAGGTTTCCTTGATAAACCTCACAATACTTCTTTAGGTGATCTATTCGGTGTCTTGATCAATGTTTTAAAGCAAGATGTTCATACAGTTATACTTTATTGTAAAATTTGGTTTTCAAAATGGTGGAGAATGCCCTACTTACGTCCTGAGTAGACTACGACAAGGTGGATGATCGAGGGGTCAACAAGACTCTTCAGAGTCAACATCCCTGGCCTGTTGGGCACTTAGCCAATATTCTGCTTTTTTCCCTTCTGGCTTTTTTCTCCTGCAAAGTGGCTCTGTATAAGTGCTGTTTCAGTGCACTTTATAATAGTAATAATACATTTTATTTCTGTAGCACTTTTGAGGACACCACGATGGTCAAAACCCCATCAAGGCTATTTAAATGTATTTGCCTCTATTCTAATTGACAGGTCGACATACGGACAGGCTTTATTTTCTTTCTAATTAGTATCATCACTTACTAAATGAACATGATGTGTTGAAGACTTGAAACTAGCAGCTGAGCCCATGAACTCATCAGAAAAGTGTTTGAGGAAATAAATCAGTGGACAAGTAGCTTCCTTTTCTCACAGAATTTAAAGCAATCCAGCTTCTTTTCCCAACCAGTGGACTCTGGCCTTTAGAAAGAATGCAGGTTTATGGCTCTTCCACGTTGGCTTCACTTTTCATTTTCGCTTTCACTTTTTGCTTGTTCAGGACAGATGCAGAAGAGCTCGCTCACTGCTGACACAATTACATTTCTTCCTCACAAAGCTGGTAAATCTGTACTGCAGGACAGCTTACTAAACACCACTTCTATTCAACAACCATTTTGTTATGATTGACTTTATTTAACATGAGCACACGATTCAAACGCCACAACCAACAAAAAGAGAACATTTAAAGAGACAACACAGGTAAAAGGGAGAAATAAGTTTTATCATGTTTTGACTTTGGTCTTTTAAAAAAAAACTATACAAAAATAATAATTCAATTTATTTCCAAAATTGTTGACACATGGATTAACAATCCATTCATTCCATCCATTAAATATTAATGACTAATTATATATTTTTAGACAGAAGCTGCAAATATTTAATATTCATCACTTCAGTCTAACAATCCATAACAATTACATAACATGATGCAGACTTATGATGCAGGCTTCACTGGATATTTCTTAAATATGTTTAAACAAGCATTATCCCTTGGCGTAAACATTTTACCACAGGTAATTAAGCAAACAATCCTCACACTTAAAAAAAAATAATAAATAGCTGGATAACAATACTTTCATATTTGCTGACTACATAAAGTGCCAAAAATAAAACAATACATTTGCTTATGACAGAAACATCACCACAAACAATTTAGCAGTAAATTACCAAATAATGTGTTTACAGTAAAACTCTGCAAACAGTATTAATTTAATCTTGCTGTAAAAACGGATTAAATTAAGATAAACAGGTAACAATAAGGCGCCAAAAAAATTAAACTTGTATTTATAACAGAGTATTAAATGAATATAAGCAAAAAATGATCAATGATTATCACTCAATGAAAACACATTGATTACTTCTTTTAACCCTTGTGACTACTTAACTGATCAAACCAGTGTGTTTATACATTTTAGCTCATTTACTACAAATCACGCTTACTGAACTAAGCTAAAAGCTTCTTTCCAATTGTGTGTTTTGAGGTAGCCATTGGTTTCTATGCACTTTGAATCTGGTAGAATTTAAAACATCCTCAGGTTGAATAATCCACAACAATAAACATCACATCTGTTGTATTTATTGTCAAAGTTACGCTTTCTGAAGTCAATGTTTTCACAGCTGAAATTAAAATAAACTGAGTTTTCCTCTGAGGATTGTCAGCAGTAATGTGAAGCATATTATGATTTGTAGTGAATGGATTCAATTAAGAAAAAATTACATGATATTCAGTTAAAGCAATTTCTTCTTTCTCCTTTTGTAAAGGAATCAATTTCTTCTAAAAGAATTAAAAGATTATTTTAATTTATAATAATGTTATATCTTATAATAACAAAAAATGTCCCTTCCTTTATGTAGTTCAATGCTAATTCATTTAACAAAATGATATTGTCTGCAGAGACTTCAGGCTTGTTGCTCTTCCTTCTGTAAGTTAAGACTTTGGGACTCAGGGCTGGGGTTTATGTTCTCCGTGCTATTACCTTCAGGGATGAACACAAATGTTAATTTATAAATACATAATAGAAAATGAAAACAGAAGACTGTCTGCTGTAACTTTTTCATGTATTTTCTATGTTAAATATGCAAATATTCTCCCATTGGAGTTACAGCAAATTGAAATGGGAAATGACAACTTTACAAAGATACTCACTGGAGACGCTGGAGTCATTGCAGCTGAAAGACCCATCTGACACTGTGAAGAAAAGAAAATGTATTTAATTTATTAAACCTGTCTGCTGAGTTATTGAGTTTATTGTACATACACAGTAAATATTTAGTCCATCTATTAAAACCTGTTTTTATATTTTTCACGTCGTCTTTTTGTTTGTGCATCATCTCATCACTGTTTTCAGGCTAATCGACAGCACAGCTGTATAATGGGACTTTAAAGAACTACAATGTCTAAAGTTTGGTTTGAGCAGACTTTTGGGTTTCCTCCTTTTGAGTACGGGTTGTAACAATATTAATATAAATATAAACTGTGAATAAAGACAAAGTTAACACAGACTGTAATTGATCACAGATGAAGTCAATGGTTTGGTCTACAATCTACAGCCGTCCTTCCAGAAGCCTACTGACTTTTAAAATACAAAGTGTTGAAGTCCGCAATCTGAACACTGATCACAAAGTATTTGCTCCTGACCAATGTGACTTAAACTGAGAATTTAAATGATTATCCAGAGGTGAAGATAAACTGGATCTGACTTGTGGCCCCGTCGCTTGTGTTACTGGTGTTACTGGTGTTATTGTACACAGCCACACAGGAAATGTTAAGTCACGTCATCTTAGTGTTTTTTAGGCTTATTGACGTGTGAGCATGACAAATCACTTTAAAACAAACTCTACTAAAAGAAATCCCTTTTATGTAACGTACGTTTCCTCCTCCTGAGTCAGGGTTTAACAATAGAAATATTAAATAGAACAAAAACACTTTCTGGACTAAGACTTTTATAATAAAGAGCAGAGAAATAAAGCACTTACCATGGGCAGTAATCACAGATGAAGGTTGTCCACCTGTTAATAAAAACAAAGTTGTCAAAAATTTACATGAAAAGACCAAAACAACAATAACTTCAGTGGAGGGATGTCCCCATCCCAAACCTTTAGTATTGGATATCTGCTGATACTTAGATTTACCTAAAAAACAAAGCTGGACACTCAAGTCAGTGAAACTAGTCCCAGTTTAGGCAGAACTGATAAATCAATACCTCTGGATTATTACAGAAGGCAGCGTCACAGCTTCCTTCTAGCAGCTTACATTTGAAATACAAACAGATCTCACAAAGCTCTAACCTGAACAAACACACTGCAGAGTGCTGTTTGAAATTACAACTATTCTGTTGGACGTCTTAATGATACAAATGAAAGAGAGAATGTGACTCCTGACACTAGAGAAGAGGAGTCACTCTGTTGGGAGGGAGAAAAAAAAACTGACAAATGACCTTTGGCTTAATATTCAGAGCAGCTTGCAGAGACACAAACAACAACAGCATTTCATTTTGTTCAGCCGTCTACCTCTGAACAATTAACTTAATAAGACTTAATAAAGTAGTTACCGTGGGAAGTGTTGGCTCCAGCTCTGCATCCAGCTGTGAATTAAAACAATGGTAACACAGACCGTGATCAGACAGCAGCATGGTCTAAATCTGCATCCTTCCTTCCATAAACCCACTGACTTTTGAAATACACAGCATTACAGTTCACAGTTTGAACTTTGGTTCAATTTGAGGAAAATCTTTAAGTCTTGACTTTAATTTCTTTGAACTTAAAACTTCAGTTTTATTCTCTCAATTATGAGGTGATGAGGGCAAACTGCATGGTAGAAAAAAAACATATTAAAGTAACACAGTAAAATGATCTTAGTTCCACATGTTGGTGCAAATGTACTAATTCACATGCGATTATTGTATAATACAGTTTGCTACTACCAGTATTTATTTATGCTGCAGGAGACTGTATAAGGCATAGTCTATTATAGTCTTATTTAATGTACGGTAACTTTGTTTTTATTTACTGTACTTCTTTGACACTTGTTCATGCTACTTGTACACTTATCTATCTCTGCTCTTGTCTTTGCTGTTGCAAACCGCAGTTTCCCCACTGTGGGACAAATAAAGGTTTTCTTATCATATCTTATGTTCACAGCTCTTGTTCACACTGTAGTGTGTCTTTTTCAAATAAAATATTTAGTTCTAACAAAATAAATCTATCATATGGGACTTTGGAGGTTCTGTATTAATAATCGTCATATGTATAACAGAGATCACAGATCATATTGAAAACAGAAGCAACGCTTGTGTTTCCTCTGGATTACAGGTGGATGGACTTCTTAGGAAGTAAATTTCATGACATTTACATGCTTAAAATGAGCATGGCAACATGCTAATGTTTACTATGTTGGTGATGGGGTGGGTGATAAAATCCTCTCACACAATAAAACAGCACGTGTTTTATATTGTGGCAGATAAATTCAATTTCCTGAGATTTCAATTGAGAAACTTGTAAAACACCAAAAAACATTTTCATCACATCCTGTATGTTCAGTAATGTTATTCATTCAGACCTGCTCATCGATGAGCAACACTGACTTTCCTATAAGTTATTTGATTGGCTCAGAATGATAAAAATTGGTCCACTCTTTCCAATTACACTGATTGCTGGCGTTTCTATTTAAGTGGTGGTTTGAATGTTGGTTTTAATGGATCAAACACGGAATCAAAACCAAGAAGGGCGAGAAAGCCCAACTGGACAGAGGAACAGTGTTTACTGTCAGCCCAGTTAGCGGATGAACACAAGGCCGTACTGAAAGGAAAATTCGGGCCGGGGGTCACAGCACGGGGCGAGAAGCAGACGAGGGAGCATATAGCGCCAACTATTAACGGTTCATTCTGCTTGTGCACCATGGAAGCCTGCTGTATTCATAAATGCAGTTTTTTGAGCCTGCAAGGTGGGAATGTCCAGTGGAAACGTGCTGTAATTGTTTGTGTGATCACTCTGCTTACAAAAGGTTGTGACAGACCCAAATCATCACCGCTGCATTGCCAAATATCCTAATGTAGTGATTCCTTTCATTCCTGCGCTGTCGGAGATGTTAGCGCGTCTCTAATAAGATCAGTCACAAACACGCATCCCTGCACGATCTAATCTATAGCGCCTGATTAACTCACTGTCATCCTGCAACACATTTCTTCTCCTCTTCGTCTTTCTGCCATTTTCTCCTCTACTAAAGAAACTCTTAAGCCTCTTAAAAGTCCTCGTCCCTGCTCCTAACAATTCTGAGCTTAAGAGCTCTTTTAAGGGTTAAGATGCTTTGTGAATTACTTTTTTCTTTACTAGGATTTTTTCTTTAATTTGAGAGTAAACGCCCACATTTCTAAGAATTTTCTTAGAATTACGTCAGTAGGAGCTGCTCTTAGCCTTAAGATTCTTTATGAATACGGGCCCAGATGCTTCGATGTAGACATCATCCCAACCCTACAGAAAATAGTGTTTCTGTTGCTCCCTGATGGACTCTGATAGTAACCTGTTTTAACAAGGGAGATAAAAGGTAATTCTCTGGCAGCGGCAAATACCTTTGGTTAATATTTGATTACATTAAAGTTTAAGTTGAGATTTACTTACTAAGTACTTACTCAGTGATGTAAATACTGTATTGCAGTATCTTTCATCATGAAACTATATCAGCACATTTTTAGGATTTTGACATGTCCTTCTTGGTAAAATGTTCCTACAAAGCTCAATTTCTTTTTTAAGGGAACCACGAATGTTCATGATTCAATTTAATGTTCAGTTCTGCAGTTTGTTTTGTTTCATCTTAACGGATTTTTGTGAAAAGAATTCCTACTCAATTGATACCTTGTTGAGAAGACAAGAGTTAGATAAATATGTGCCACCTACCAATTATGCCTTCTTTGTAAAGACAGTCAGCACCACCAAGATTGACACCACCATTACCAGGAACACTACCACCCCAGCAAGGATGGGTCCCAGTTCTTCAGGTCCAGAAGATTGTTTATGATCTAAAACACAGAAAACATTAGTTTTATAGTCACTTCACTTCACTTCACTTCCCTACAACTTGTGTTGTATTTTTGATTTGAGTTCATGCCATTTTTTACAAGAACTTGGCTCTAACTCACAGGTTTGGCCATCGGCTCCCACACCTTCTGATTTTTGATCTGATCATGAGCATTTTGTGTTTCATTGAACTCTCTTGTAATAAAGTTGTCATGTTGTCTGATTTGAATTTGTTACCATATCTGATAGAAATACCAAAGTTAAAATAAACCTGAATGATCAATCAAGGTGACCTGGTCTCTGGGTTTCAGTTTCTTACCCCATTTCTTCTCAACATGTAACCTGGATGCAGGATGATTCACTTCACAGGTGTAGTTAGACGTGTCCCTCCTTAAAATCTCCACACTGTCTCTTCTCTGGAAGGTGTCGCTCGCCATTTGGTCGAACGCCCGAGGTAACCACTCCGTCCTCTTCAGTCAGAACTCGGCCGTTTCTCTTGATGTTCAGGGTGACGTCTTTCAGGTAGAAACCTGTGGCCAGGCACGTCAACATGACCTTTGACCCAACTTTGGTGTCCTTTGAGAACATGAACACTTCAGGTGAAGCTGGACAGAAAAATGTAAAGTTAATTGCTGGTGGCCAAACAGAAACGTACAACCCAGGCCCCGTTTCCTGAAAGCATCTTAAGGCAATGATGATAAAATACCTCCTCCCCACTTGTAGGAAGAAGCTCCTGAACTTTTAGAACAAAACTACAAGTTTTATTTAAAGCTAAAGGGCAGGACTTTTACAAATGAATGAAAGTCTGTTATGAAAGGAAGGTTAAAATCAAATCAGTGCAGTAAGAACTGAAGAAGCCTCTGAGATGAGAGGCGACACGTCATCATGTATCTTCAACCAAGTCCAGTTGTCACTGAGATGTGAACCCACCTTGGCTTTCATGATCATATATTGTCATGTCCTGTATCTTGTCCTTTGTTTTCATTTATGGCTTGTCTGTTGTTTGCAGTACATTTAAATAAATTAGATATTAACTTCTGAAAACGATTATTATCAGGAAACAGGCCCAGTTCATTATTATCTATAAACAAACTCTGTAAAAAAAATTCTGTTGTACATACGGGCGTTTTGAAGGTGCGTTCGCTGATAATCCACAAACTTCCTCAACGACTCCATGCACTCGTTCTCCTGGTAATGTCTGTATTCTAGTAGGACCTGGTTGCTCCAATTCCTCTTGGTCTGGTTGGCAGCTTCAGTCCAAGTAACCCAGTCTTTGATGGCGTCGCTCAAAGGACAAGAAGTCGCTTCCATCATAGGTGTAAACATTCTTCCCACGGTGAAACGTAATGTTGCCGTTAGGATGTGTGTCGCCCTCACAGCCGCACATCCATTGTAGAACATGGAGGTCTGAAACCAGACAGAGGGCCGGAACAGTGAAACAACAGTTTGAATATTTGTGGATTATGGCACACTGAAAGCACAGATAAAGATTTGGAGGAGCAGATCATAATCAGTTTACTTAAAGTAATTTGATTAATGCATCGCACCAACACACATGGACAACCTGACTTTACTAAACAAGACTAAAGGGGCCAGTGTGCTGATGGTTGGGTGGTGGAACAGTAAAGATGGGCATTTCAAGCAAAAACACTATTGGATAGTCACTGGGAACTGTTCAACCATTCTTTGAAGAAACCAACAGTCACACCATCTTCAGGCTGTGATTGGTCAGCTGGGTGGAGGTGAGGAAGGAGCCAGGGTTTGAACTTCTCTCAGCTCTTCTTCTTTCTTTACACAACTAACTGCTGTTTCCAAAGTCAAGAATAAACTCTTTTAATAAGATTTTAAGCAAACATGGCCACAACGTCCTGAAAGTGCAGAGAAAAATACCAATTTAAACATCCAGGATCCAAAAGCTCAAACAGCTCCTGAATGGACCTTTTAAGGAGTTTGTTTCTTCAACAATTAGAAACTGTGTGAATATGCAAATATATCTTGTTTCTGACTCAAAGAACAAACCAGCAGGAGTTTGATGCAGAAAACAAAACATTCAGTTCACATTTCATGGATCTTACCTGAGTCATTATGTCCCATTCGTTTCATCAGGATGCCGAGGCTGATTGTTAAACTCTGCTGCTTTCTCAGACGGGACTGTGTTCCTTTGACCCAGTAATCTGGATCCAGTCTGTCTTTCATCCAGTCCTGTTTGGGAACTTTCTGCTGGTGCTCGCTGTCAAAGTAGTCGATCATCCTGCCGTCCAGCAGACCCATGGCTGAGAACTGGTGGATGCCCGGGAGTCCGACAGGTTTGGAGAGAGCCGTGTAGATGTAAGTGAGGGAATGTGTCTCTGAGGGTCACACAGACAGACAGATATTTATTCTCTGTTCCTGTAATTGTTACATTCTTGTTGTTGTGGTCTTGGGGTAGAGTGGGGTAATCCAGTGTAATTCCAAAAAAACCGACAAGATGTCACTTTTTTTTTTCTTAACGCTTCCTCTGGCTGCCGCTTGTCTTAATTAACTAAACATTTTCTCTTTGTCATCACAATTTTTTAAGTTATTTGATCAAAGTGATTTTGAGGTAAGTTGATCTAATTTTTTAGTCACTGAAAATAAGCTGTAGATAAAATATGTTTGTGTTAAATCTTTATATAAATATATATTTACACAAAGGGGACCCTTAAGAGAAATTATGTAATTGTTTATAGAGAAATATTTTTATAGTTTTTGGTTAAAGTAGTAAAATGCTAGATTATTGACAAATTGACATTAAGCTTAGCCCATAGAGGGGGCATCTTACCCCATGTGGAAAATGCCTTTTCCCTAAAAAATACATTTGATTAAATACAAATTAATTTGTCAACTGTAGCTATTTATTTTATTTTATAATATGTTATCCAAGGCACAGCCTTCTTAAAGATACAAAAAAAAATTGAAAAAAGTTCTTTCATGTGTCAGAAAACCAACATTAAGCTTAGGGGGGCATGGGGGGCATCTTACCCCACTAGCTGGGAAAATTTTAATAAAATTGACATTTTATTAAATTCAAATTAATTTGTCAACTGTAGGTATTTATTTTACTTTATATTGTGTTACCCTGAGCATGGCCATTGTCAAGATACAAAAAACCCTATAATATATTATTTTATGTGTCAGCAAATAGACATTGAGCTTAGGGGGGGGCGTCTTACCCCACTCTACCCCTATGTTTCACTTTTCTCTGACTTAAAAGCACAAAGGTAAGAACATTCAGGAAAGGTCAACACCTAAATTTGCAGAATTTTCTTTAATCCAGAACATTTTCTCTTTAGGGAGAAAATAAAAGCATCTTTGAGTGTAAATTAAAAAGAACAATTGGTTCTTATTTTTATATTTTATTTGTGCCTTTTCCTGTTTCACATGAACGGAACTCACCGCTGTTCACAGTCGGTCCGGCCCCGGGCAGGATGGAAACTCCATAATAAATTGTAAACACAACACTGACTACATTCATGTTCTTCAAGCTGCATTCCGTCCACGGTGTGCATAAACAGGAGAAGTACTCCAGGGAATTTCAAGTCAAATCTGTTCAATTGATAAAACTCTAACGTTACAACAAACTCTCCAGGAAGTAGCAGCGACACTGAAAGAAACATGTGTAAACCGTTATAGGCTACATCTTTCCAGTCACTGTCCCAGCGAAAAGATTAATTTCAGTATCAGAATTTGCTCCATTCGGTCCGGTATCATTTTAAAATCCTACAAAGAACCGCACGATGAAGTCGTTTTATCCCCGTTAAAGTTTGTGTAGGACTACGCCGAAAGTTACAGCGCGCGTGCATCCAGCGGTGAGGGCGGACCTCCGACTTCATCAAAGTGAAACGACAGTCAAGCCAAATCTCGCGCTGTTTTGCGATGCGTGTTTTTTCTAGACATTACGGTAACATCGCGTCGCTGCACGTTTCAAAATAAAAGTGAGCAGACCACCTCAGGGTGAACCTCTGTCAATATCAGAGCAATCTGATGCAGTATTTTGAAAATTACAGCCTTTAAAAATGTCTAATAGTTTCACAGAATTTCCTGATTTCAATTTGATGTAAAAAGAAAACGTTCATTTAACTCGTGCAAACGTGAGGATGAGCTGCTTGTAAAAACACTATTTTATGTCATTTACTACAAGTCATTTCTTCTAACTGGTGGGCAGCCTCGTTAAGTGAGTGGACTGTTTTGTAGACTAAATAAATGTGGAATGCATTTGGTTTCCTCTCTATTCAAACGGGGGAATCCACCTTAGTCCACCTGGGTGATCCCGTCCCCCTCCAGCCAGTGACGTCACCACTCAGGAGGAGGGATGCTCTTTCCTGCAGATCGGTTATACAGGGGTGGAGCTCCGGTGCCCCTTTCCTCCAGTGTTTTTACCCACCAAACAACATGCTTCAGCTTCACCAGAAGGAACGTCAGTGTGAACTTAGTTAAATTTTATTTTGTAGCTTCTGTCAGATTTTTCCTCCTTTTCTTCCTGCAGTCAGTAGCCTACATATTAATATTAATGAGGGGCGTTTCACTGACTATTTATAGGCAACTATGGGTGTTTGGGTGAAGTGGTCGAGCACTTCCCCTCACTGTAAAAGACTGATCCTGTTTTTGAGTTTTCAGAATCTGTTACTGTTAATCTGTCACGTGGCAGAGCATCCCCGCATAACTAGATGAAGGCCTATCTACAGTTATGTAGCCTATAATTTTTATTGAGTTAAAAAGGCTACAGCTTGTGTAGCGCTCAGAAGCCGTTGCCATGGTTAACTGTATTGAGCAGGTCAACGACTGGATGTGCCAGAATTTTCTTCAATTAAACAAAGATAAAACTGAAGTTATTGTTTTTGGAGCCAGGGAGGAAAAGTCAGTGCTCGACTTCAATCTGTAGAACCACAAACCAAGCCAGAAATCTTGGTGTAGTCCTGGACTCAGACCTGAATTTGAGGAGCCACATTAAAACAATTACAGTCAGCCTACTATCACCTGAAGAATATATCAAGGATAAGAGGCCTTATGTCTCAGCAGGACCTGGAAAAGCTTATCCATGCATTTATCTTCAGTCGACTTGACTACTGTAACAGTGTCCTTGCAGGGCTCCCTAAGAAATCCATCAGGCAGCTGCAGCTGATTCAGAACGCTGCTGCTCGAAGTCCCTCACTAAGACCAAAAGGTGGATCACATCACTCCAGTTCTGAGGTCTTTACATTGGCTTCCTGTATGTCAAAGAATTGATTTCAAAATCCTGCTGTTAGTTTACAAAGCACTAAATGGTTTAGGGCCAAAATACATTTCTGATCTTCTGTGTTATGAACCAACCAGACCTGATCTTCTGCTTCGTTATGAACCAACCAGACCTCTCAGGTCGTCTGGGATCAGGTCTGCTTTCTGTCCCCAGAGTCAAAACTAAACAAGGAGAAGCAGCGTTCAGTTATTATGCTCCGTATATTTGGAACAAACTCCCAGATAACTGCAGGTCTGCTAAAACTGTCAGTTCTTGTAAATCAAGACTGAAGACCTTTCTTTTTTACCACAGCTTTTAATTAAATATTTTAGATTTTTCTTTTTATTGATAACTTACACTGCACTGTAACTTTTACTGTCCTGTTTTTTTATTTATCTTTGTTTTTAGCTTTTTACCATTGCTTTTAATTAAATATTTACACGGTGAGAAATGAGTAGGTAGCTGGGTTAGGACATTGTGGGAGTGAGATTGAACAGAGTGAAGGAAGTGGATCTTAAATCTTGCGCCCGAGTGATTTGCAGGAACCTCTGTCCACCTGTAAACGTGCAGGTGGGTCCAGAGTATAACTGGATCAAAGTGGCCTGCGGACAGACATGTCCTGGTTTTCTGTAGTGTCCGAGGGTTTTTGGAGTTTCAGTGGACCCAAAGATTGCTGTGGACCCGAGTACATTGATGTTGATGTCGTAGGCTGCAGTGAGGTCAAGCATGATGAGGATGGTGAGGTGACCAGAGTCAGAGGAGAGGAGGAGGTCATAGGTGACTTTGTGTTGTGAGCTGAATCCAGATTGAAATGGTTCAAACTGGTTGTTAGAGGTGAGGTGGGTTTGAATTGAGCAGCGATAAGAAGATAAGAAGGGGAGACTGAAGATAGATGGGAAGTTGGAAATGATGTTGGGGTTCAGACCAGATTTCTTGATGATGGGGTGACTGCTGTAAGTTTAAGTTGTAAAGGAACTGATCTGGAAGTTATAAGGATGAGTGGGGGTGATGGATGGGGGTCCCAAGGGGATCTGTAGAGCCCCATATCGAACCAAACTGAACCCCCCAACCCTTCGGCAATCACATCATAGACACCTCAATCCAATCTCCAAACATTTATTTTCATTACCAGCTTAGTTTTAGAAAGTGCAGACACATACTAACAATAAATTTAACATGCAAACGTCCACCATCCTGTGCTGAACACATTTTTAGTTAAGACAAAAAAGTGCCTTGACTGAATAGTACATAAGCTTTAAATGCAAACACCATCCTGATGAACAGCTTGAGAAAATTCAGTATAAACAGGCCATGTTTGCAGTTGTGAAAAATATGTGTGGCCGTCTTATAACTAATAATCCAATAAGAAATTTTGGAGATATCTTTTGGAGGGCAACATGTTAAGGTGCATACTGCCACAGAAGGGGGGGGGGCTCATTAGGGGGATTCCAGCATAAGAACAATCATAGCATTTAAAGGGACACTCACACAGTTATCATTGCTGTAGGTTAAATAGGCCTATATAATCAGAATATACAACTGCCTGCTTTGCCTACCTGGTTGTAACAGCTCTGCTCTGAATGATCAGATAGTCTCTCTCTGTTGCATGGGGGCCACAGCGGCCGTCCCCGACCATTTCACTCTGCAGCCGAGAGGGGGGCACAGTGGTTCCTGTGGAACGAGTTCTCCCTTTGAACTTATGGACAGGTTTTACTTTTGAAACAAAAAAATAATAAAATTGTGCTCACCTCAGATTAGAGTGACCTCGACCACCAAAAAGAAGTCACACAAAATTGCTATTTGATTTTTGACACAGAGCCTCCAGTGTGACAGCGTACCCCGCTATCCCCTACTTACAAGAAACATTTTAACAGGCGACACTTCAGAGTATCTTTTAGTACGACAGCTGAACAAGACGTTTTTATGTTTCAGTTAACTTTCATGAATTGAAAACAGACTCAAAGGTCTAAGAAGAAAACACAACCAACCAAAAAGTTCACAGCTAGTTAAATGTACACAGTGCAGTGGATACAAGTTGCCTCTATCCTGATCGACAGTTCGCCCTGAAGTATCCTTTGCTTTATGGTCTATTTTCCTCTAAATGGGACCATAATTTACTAAATGAACATCATGCTGTGTTGAAGAAGACTTGAAAGTGACTGAGACCATAAACTCATCAGGAAAGTGTTTACTGAAGTAATAAATCAGCTGAGACTCCAATGCAATTGAACTTCAGTTGTGCGGAGTCGCCCCCTGCTGGCCGTCACAAAGAACGCAGATTTCCTCATTCAGCTTCAGAGCTTCCAGCTTGTTCTGAACAGATGAAGGAACTGCTGCCACAAATAGACTCTTCCTCACAAAGCTGGTAACTCTTTACTGCAGGACAGCTCATTAAACACCACTTCAATTCAAAAACTATTTTGTTATGATTGACTTTATTTAACACGAGCACACAGCCAACAAAAAGGGAACATTTAAAGAGACAACACAACAGGTAAAAGGGGAAAAAGGTTTGATCATGTTTTGGCCTTTTAAAGAAAACATACACGAAATATTATTTCATTTCTATCCTAAAATGTTGGCACCCAGATTCACAATTAAATATTAATGACTAATTATAACTTTTTAGACAGTAGCTGCAAATATTTAATAAATCGCCACTGCAGTCGTACAATCCATGTTATCGTTGACAACATAATGCAGACTTTAGGATTCACTGGAGATTCTTCAACTGTCAGATTTCATGTTATTTCCAAAGAAAAAAGATTTTTAAACAAATATTATCCCCAGGAGGTAACGTTATACCACAGGTAAATAAGCACACAATCCTCACACTTTAAAGAATAGCAAACAGCTGGATAACAATACTTTCATATCTGCTGACTACATAAAGTGCCAAAAAGAAATCACATTTGCTAAAGACAGAAAACCCACCACAAACAAAAGGCACCTTTTAAGAGCTTAAAAATAAAACTTGTATAATGAATATAAACAATTTGAGCCACAACACTGTGGCTTTAAATGATCAATGAGTATCACCAACTCAGAACACATTGATAACTTCTCTTTAACCCTTGTGACTACTTAACTGATCACACCAGTGTGTTTATACATTTTAGCTCATTTACTACAAATCACGTTTACTGAACTAAGCGCTTAAAGCTTCTTTCCAATTGTGTGTTTTGAGGTAGCCATTGGTTTCTATGCACTTTGAATCTGGTAGAATTTAAAACATCCTCAGGTTGAATAATCCACAACAATAAACATCACATCTGTTGTATTTATTGTCAAAGTTACGTTTTCTGTTGTGGATCATCTGCAGCAAGTCTGAAGTCAATGTTTTCACAGCATGAAATTAAAATAAACTGAGTTTTCCTCTGAGGATTGTCAGCAGTAATGTGAAGCATATTATGATTTGTAGTAAATGGATTCAATTAAGAAAAATTCTATAAGTAAATATATGATCATATTAATATTATTAATATAATCAGTTATATTTAATAATAATAAAAAATGTCCATTAATTTAACCCCCCAGTGTCCCCCCCACCTTGAGTGCAATATTGAAAACCTTTTTTACTTAACAGCTCTGACTTTATTCTATTTACTTTCAGCGCTGGTTTTGTCTCCTCTACAATCTATCGTTACTAACTCTAGTAAGATTTGAGAAAAATTCCTCTCCTAATAATTCCTTAATTCTCACACAATTGTATAGATTTAGTTTTAAATGTTAGAATTTGAGATCTCTGATCCAACATCATATTTTTTTTCTCTTTAAGGTGCATGTGGCCCAGCATATGATCTAACATAGCTTTTATGACAACAAAAGTACACTAGCTAGTCACTACAGAGTGAGCTGCTGTTGGCTGAACCATTCCTTCTCATCACTGTTGAGTTTCACATGCGCTGTAACGATCACCGCCAATCAAGGCTCAACACTTACTGTCGGACCTGCAGCCTCTCCGCTCCTCTGTGTGTCTCCAGAGCGCCTCCACACACACGCGCACACGGAACGAAGTCAGCCAGCTGATCAGTGGGTTGATGCTGTTTAAGTGCTGAAGGGTCACAGTTTTCAAATTCCCCCTTGAATTTGTATCCCACAGTAAATGTATTTGTAGAATTGGTAAATCTGGTTCCAGAGAGTAAAGTGAGTCTGCATGTACTCTGATGGAAATTATATTCTCTGCAGAGACTTCAGACTTGTGACTCTTCATTCTGTCCCAGAAGCATATCGGTCTCAGAGTCGGTGTTTTTTTTGCCCGCGCTATTTCCTGCAGGGATGAAAAAAAGTGTTAATTTATAAGTACATAATAGATAATGAAAACAGAAGACTGTAACTTTTTTATGTATTGTCTATGGTAAATGTGCAAATATTCTCCCATTGCAGTTACAGCAAAAACAACTGAAATGGTTTGCTGTGTTAATCATCAGGGGAAATGACAACTTTACAAAAATACTTACTGAAGACGCCAAAGTCACTGACACTGACAGACCTACGTGACACTGTGAAGAAAAGAAAATGTATTTAATTTAACAGCTCGATGAAACATCATGTCTTTGTTATATCTTTCTAGAGGAAAACAGTTACTGTTGAGAGGTTTGGTCTCTTCCTCTTTGTTATCACAATGTTAATGAAGTTAAACACACAAAATAAACTTATTATTTTTATCCAGTTAGAAATATTTGGAACAGCCCGTGTACAGCTGACTAACTTAAAGGATAAGGTTTAGTTCAGTCATGAAGTTACAGTAACCTCTGAACACTGAGGCACAATGACCTTTATAAGACTCACAGAGACATAAAGTAGTTACCTTTGGCTTTTCTGGCTCTACGGTTGACAAGAGCTGTGAATACAGACAAAGTTAACACAGACTGTAATTGATCACAGATGAAGTCAATGGTTTGGTCTACAATCTACAGCCGTCCTTCCAGAAGCCTACTGACTTTTAAAATACAAAGTGTTGAAGTCCACAATCTGAACACTGATCACAAAGTATTTGCTCCTGACCAATGTGACTTAAACTGAGAATTTAAATGATTATCCAGAGGTGAAGATAAACTGGATCTGACTTGTGGCCCCGTCGCTTGTGTTACTGGTGTTACTGGTGTTATTGTACACAGCCACACAGGAAATGTTCAGTCACGTCATCTTAGTGTTTTTTTAGGCTTATTGACGTGTGAGCATGACAAATCACTTTAAAACAAACACTACTAAAAGAAATCCCTTTTATGTAACGTACGTTTCCTCCTCCTGAGTCAGGGTTTAACAATAGAAATATTAAATAGAACAAAAACACTTTCTGGACTAAGACTTTTATAATAAAGAGCAGAGAAATAAAGCATTTTCCAGGGACAGTAATCACAGATAAAGATTGTGCACCTGTTAATAAAGACAAAATAAAATGTTTTTATGCAGTTAGAAATATTTGGAACAGCCCGTGTACAGCTGACTAACTTAAAGGATAAGGTTTAGTTCAGTCATGAAGTTACAGTAACCTCTGAACACTGAACTTTATAAGATTTAAATATGCAAATATTCTCCCATTGCAGTTACAGCAAACACAACTGAAATGGTTTGCTGTGTTAATCATCAGGGAAAATGACAACTTTACAAAGATACTTACCGGAGCCGCCAGGGTAAGTGAGACTGAGAGATCTATGTGACCCTGTGAAGAAAAGAAAATGTATTTAATTTAACAGCTCAATGAAACATCATGTCTTTGTTATATCTTTCTAGAGGAAAACAGTTACCGTTGAGAAGTTTGGTCTCTTCCTCCGTGTTATCGTCCTCCTCTGTGTTATCGTCTTCCTCTGTGTTATCACACACACAGTAAATATTTAGTCCATCTGTTAAAACCTGTTTTTATATTTTTTACGTCGTCTTTTTGTTTGTGCATCATCTCATCACTGTTTTCAGGCTAATCCACAGCACAACTGTATAATGGGACTTTAAAGAACTACAATGTATAAAGTTTGGTTTGAGCAGACTTTTGGGTTTCCTCCTTTTGAGTACGGGTTGGAACAATATTAATATAATTCACATTTAAAAGTTACAGGAATAACATTTTTACCAACAGAGCAGAGAAATAAAACACTTACCCATGATAAGGACTTCAACTGGACCTGTTAATGAAGTTAAACACACAAAATAAACTTATTATTTTTATCCAATTAGAAATATTTGGAACAGCCCGTGTACAGCTGACTAACTTAAAGGATAAGGTTTAGTTCAGTCATGAAGTTACAGTAACCTCTGAACACTGAACTTTATAAGACTTACAGAGACATAAAGTAGTTACCTTGAGCTTTTTTGGCTTCAGCTCTGCATTTATCTGGAACAAAGACAATGATAACAGACTGTCAGTGATCAGAGATGACAACAGCATGGTCTAAATCTGCATCCTTCCTTCCATAAACCTAAATCTATTCACTTTGAGGACAATCTAACAGCTTGACTTAAAATTGTTTGAACTCAATTTTATTTTCTCAATTATGAGGTGATGAGGGCAAACTGCATGGTAGAGAAAAAAACATATTAAAGCACAGTAAAATTATCTTAGTTCCACATGTTCACACTATACTGTGTCTTTTTCACATGAAATATTTAGTTCTAACTAAATCAATAATCCCAACATGAATAACTGAGATCACAGATCAAACTGAAAACAGAAGGAACATCCTCGTGTTTCCTCTGGGTTACAGGTGGATGGACTTTTGTCAAAGTAATTTTCATAACATTTACATGCTTACAGTGAGCACGGCAACATGCAAATGTTTCCTATTAGGGATGAGTGAGAACAGCATTATCTGTATCTGCATCCGTACTTGGACTGGGCGGGGCCTAACCCTAAAGTGGTAGCGTTACAGTTTAATCCTCCATCGTAAAATATGACGCTCTGCTGACAGTGGACCTGTTCATGTCTGTTTGGTCATCTGCTGCTAACTCCGCCTCTTTTATGTGAATGTGCTCCCGGCTGGATCGGGAAACCCTGGGTTAATTTACAGAGTTGATAACCAGCTTCGTGGTACCGCTTATCCCGATGGGGATTGTTCGGATTAGTGAAGCCAGATAACGAAAACATATACTGGGTTTGTTGAACTCGCTTCGTGGTGCAGGAGCCTGGATGTGTTTGTGTGTGTGTGAGTAAGAGAGAGACAGAGAGGGGGGGGGGTGTCTGTGTGTGTGTGCAGCTTAATTTGTAATATAATTTTCAATAATTTATTTATACCACAGCTACCTTTATTATTTTATAAAATACACCAAGAAAGAGTCAGACACTCAGTGCTGAAGTCAAAACACTGGTTAGAGCCAGCTGACCGTTTAAAAAAAAAATTCTGATGAGAGAAGGAGAGAGAGAGTGCAGACAGAGTCAGCTACCCGATGAGGATTTTTATTAAATCCCAGCACAGATATTGACTCGTATCACTTGTATAATACATGTTTCAGCTGAGCCTCCAACTCTATTTACTATGTTAGTTATGGGGTGGGTGATCAAATCTCTCTGCAGTCTCACACTATTTATTGTCATAACACCAAACTCTAGCTAATAATAAGCTCAACTAAAGCATTTCAGCATGTTAACATGTTTACAGCAGAGAGGTGGGTTCAGAACGACGTCCCTACTACATGATAGTTAGTGGGGCTAAACCTGCTAGAACTGCGTCTTTGTCCTACTTTTTATTGCTCGCCTTTTCATGATGGTGGCTTTTAATTGCAGTTAATAGAAAATATATTTATGTTCTACAGGCAGTAGGAGTTATTGTGTGTGTCTAAGAAGCAGAAAACAACAGAGCACTAAAGTTAACTGAGTTTTGATCCAAGTCACTGTGATCTCAGTTAACTTTCAGGTCAGTGAATTAAAAATAAGGAACACCTTCGACACATAATGACTGACAGGACTGCTGTTTGATGTGACCTCTGAAAACCTCCTGAAGTTCCTCATAAAATAATAACAGATGATTTCACACGACATCCTTCTGCCTTACTGTCAGACTGTAACATCATGGTACTGATTTTTGAGGAATTTCTTACAGAACATAAAAATTATATTCTATTTCACTGCTATCTTGTTGACGATGGTTATATAAATATATGCCACCTACCAAATACACCTTTTTTGTTCAAGAGGACCAGCCCCACAGCCACTACGATCAGCACAATGACCACAAGGACCCCAGCAAGTATAGGTCCTTCAGGTCCAGAAGGTAGTTTATGATCTAAAACACAGAAAACATTCTCATTAGTTTCATATTCACTTCACTTTGAATATTTTTTCAATATACAAAGACGATGTAGAAGCTGAGTGACAGTAATGCTGCATCTGAAAACATTAAAATAACATAAATTAAGTAATTTGTGCTGGTGAGAAACAGAAAAAGAGGATGGAGAGAGGAGACCATGTCAAGTCTCAAAAAAAGATTCTTTTCTTCTACAAGTTCAAAATTTCTTTTGCTTGTAAAAACTAGGGCTGAACGATTAATCGTTTTCAAATCGAAACTGTGATTTGAAAGAACGTGATTAGCTAATCGTGAAGAGGGAAATTAAAATGTAGGTTAATTATCCAGCACATCTGACCTGTTTTAAACAGTCAGGCAGTTTCAGATTCATTCCGTTGTCGTCCTCGTGTGACAGACCTGCTGGCCAATCAGAGCGGGCACATGGCGTGTACATTTTACAACAACAAAGGAAACTAGAGGAAAGACGCAGGCAGGTTTTGTCCGGCGTCAAACTCACATTGACGTCTTTCAGCAGAGGAGCGTTTAGCCTACAGCTTGTTAACATGTTAATTTGTGCGCTTCAGCTACAGAGAACAGCTCTCTGTGAGCCTGCTCCACTCTCTGCAGGCTACATTACATATCCTACATGGAGCATTTCAGAATAAGAGCGTTTTGCCTGTCTGATTTTGCTGGTTCAGATTTTGCTTATTTGTTCAGTTGTCCTTGATTTTTGTGCTTCTGCCATGAATAAGTAGCTACGTAGTTAAATTGTTTTGGTCTGTTTTAACTGTGTTTATTGTTGATCTACAATTGGAAGTCTGCAAAGGGTGTTTTATTTTGAAAATCAACCGGATTCTCTACGCCACTGTGTCTGACTTCTAACCTGGTTCATCTGCTCTGTGCTGCTTGATGCAGCTTCAGTCAAAAATAGACTGTCAGTGAATATTGAACTTTAGCTAAACTAAAGTTAAAGTTAAATTGCTAATTGAATCATAATCACAATATCTGACCGAAAAATAACAATTAAATTTTTTACCCAAATCGTTCAGCCCGAGTAAAATCGTTCTCTTTGCTTAGTCTGCTCTCTTCACATGTAACTTCTAACTATAACACAAAAATAAATTCATCCAGCACTAAAAATTAGAATCTTAATGATACACAGCTTTTACAGGACTCTTACCGCACTGAGCTAAACAAAGACTTTATTTACTCATGATTTTAGTTTTTTCCTGTCATGTAAAGCACCATTCTGATCGATTGTACCGTGGATCTAATCGGTTCCTTAACTTTCTAAATGTTGTCATGGTTACTTCCTTGTAGTAATGTTGTTGTGTTTCCTGATATGAATTTGTTACCATGACAGTTAGACATGATGGCCAAAGTTAAATCTCAGGGATTTCCTTGTGGCTTAAGACAAAGAACTTTTTGCTGGTCCACTGATTTCAGTCAGAAACACTTTCTGCAATAATAGTAAACACTGTAAAAACAAATGGTAAATAACTTTAAAAGTTTCTTACCCCGCTCCTTCTCAACATGTAACCTGGATGCAGGATGATTCACTTCACAGGTGAATGTAGACGTGTCGCTCCTTAAAATCTCCACACTGTCTCTTCTCTGGAAGGTGTCGTCGTCATTTGGTCGAACGCCCGAGGTAACCACTCCGTCCTCTTCAGTCAGAACTCGGCCGTTTCTCTTGATGTTCAGGGTGACGTCTTTCAGGTAGAAACCTGTGGCCAGGCACGTCAACATGACCTTTGACCCAACTTTGGTGTCCTTTGAGAACATGAACACTTCAGGTGAAGCTGGACAGAAAAATGTAAAGTTAATTGCTGGTGGCCAAACAGAAACGTACAACCCAGGCCCCGTTTCCTGAAAGCATCTTAAGGCAATGATGATAAAATACCTCCTCCCCACTTGTAGGAAGAAGCTCCTGAACTTTTAGAACAAAACTACAAGTTTAATTTAAAGCTAAAGGGCAGGACTTTTACAAATGAATGAAAGTCTGTTATGAAAGGAAGGTTAAAATCAAATCAGTGCAGTAAGAACTGAAGAAGCCTCTGAGATGAGAAGCAAAACATCTTCATTTATCTTCCACCAAGTCCAGCTGCCCTTGAAACAGCCCTGGTTCATTATTATCTACAAAACAAACTATAAAAAAAATTCTGTTGTACATACGGGCGTTTTGAAGGTGCGTTCGCTGATAATCCACAAACTTCCTCAACGACTCCATGCACTCGTTCTCCAGGTCCAGTCTGTATATTAGGACCTGCTTATTCCACTTCTCCTTTGTCCGGATGGCCGCTTCAGTCCAAGCAACCCAGACATTATTGGTGTCGTCGAAGGACAGAAAGTCGTTTCCATCGTAGGTGTAAATGTTCTTCCCACGGTGAAACGTAATGCTGCCGTCAGGCTGCATGTTTCCCTCACAGCCTCTCATCCATTGAAGAACATGGAGGTCTGAAACCAGACAGAGGGCCGGAACAGTGAAACAACACAGTCTGAATATTTGTGGATTATGGCAAAACTATTACTGTAACTTTTCATTTCAACACCTGAGTGCAACACTATGAATGCCTTCCAGGTGAGATGGTCTTAAAAAGTGCACCCTTATCATCTAAACAACACAAACCTGACAGCCGGCTTTCCAACCTGCCTTTGACTGTGGCTGTTCAGAACAAGAAACAAAACAGATTTCCAACGTGGTCAAAAAGTTATAAAGATTAATTTTGAATGAGCATGTAGCTTCTCTGTGAGGATGGACCTAAGGTACAGTTTGATGTCCATATATTCAGATAATCAAGCTATTGAAATGACAACCTTGTGATGTGCATAATTAAGAAAATATGTGATTGATAATCAAGATTTGACTTTTTTTTACAAACTCACAGGTGTGAAATGTTGCTCTATAGTGACAGTGGTTTGGGATTTCTATGAAAAACTTCAAACAGGTCCATGTTCCCTAAGTACGCCTACAGAGACCGTCGCTGGACAGAAATTCACTTATTTGTGCTCTCAAATGCATCGTCGTCTTTGGTGGTTCTGAGTTTATCAAAACTGTGAAAGGTCGGCCTAAATTAGCTCCAACACGTCTCAAAGCTGAGAGAAACCGAGGCTTTGACACATGGATGCCTAAAGAGGACCGGAACAGTGAAACAACACAGTCTGAATATTTTATGGCACTGAAAGCATAAAGACAAAGATTTAGAGGCACAGTTCATATTCAGTTTAGTAAGTAATTTGATTAATGCATCGCACCAACACACATGGGCAAACTGACTTTACTAAACAAGACTAAAGGGGCCAGTGTGCTGATGGTTGGGTGGTGGAACAGTAAAGATGGGCATTTCAAGCAAAAACACTATTGGATAGTCACTGGGAACTGTTCAACCATTCTTTGAAGAAACCAACAGTCACACCATCTTCAGGCTGTGATTGGTCAGCTGGGTGGAGGTGAGGAAGGAGCCAGGGTTTGAACTTCTCTCAGCTCTTCTTCTTTCTTTACACAACTAACTGCTGTTTCCAAAGTCAAGAATAAACTCTTTTAATAAGATTTTAAGCAAACATGGCCACAACGTCCTGAAAGTGCAGAGAAAAATACCAATTTAAACATCCAGGATCCAAAAGCTCAAACAGCTCCTGAATGGACCTTTTAAGGAGTTTGTTTCTTCAACAATTAGAAACTGTGTGAATATGCAAATATATCTTGTTTCTGACTCAAAGAACAAACCAGCAGGAGTTTGATGCAGAAAACAAAACATTCAGTTCACATTTCATGGATCTTACCTGAGTCTTTATGTCCCATTTGTTTCATCAGGATGTTGAGGTTGTCTTTGAACCACTGCTGGTCATCCAGGTGGGACTCTGTGCCTTCCTTCCAGTAATCTGGATCCAGTCTCTCTTTCATCCAGTCCTGTTTGGGAACTTTCTGCTGGTGCTCGCTGTCAAAGTAGTCGATCATCCTGCCGTCCAGCAGACCCATGGCTGAGAACTGGTGGATGCCCGGGAGTCCGACAGGTTTGGAGAGAGCCGTGTAGATGTAAGTGAGGGAATGTGTCTCTGAGAGTCACACAGACAGACAGATATTTATTCTCTGTTCCTTTACATATTTGTGACATTCTTGTTGTTGTTGAATTTGTTTCTTTTCTCTGACTTCACAGCACAAAGGTAAGAAACATTTAAGAAAGGTCAACACCTGCTTTTGCTGAATTCTCATTAATCCAGAATTAATTAAGTTCAAATTAAACAGAGATAATTAGTTCTTATTTTATTTGTTCCTTTTCCTGCTTCACATGAACTGAACTCACCGCTGTTCACCATCGGTCCCGACACGAACAAGATAGAAACTGCACAACACAGTGTAAACACAAAGTTGATTACATTCATGTTTTTCAAGCTGCATTCAGCTCCTCGATGTGCATAAACAGCAGAACTACTCCATGATCCCTGTTCAGGGAAATTCTTGTCAAAACTGCTCCACTGGAAAACTCTTCAGGAAGTAGCTCCGACACTGTAAAAGAAGCTGTAAAACGTTGTATTCTTCTTTTTCAGTCAGTCCCAACGAAAAGATTCATTCCAGTATCAGGATTTGTTCCATTCGGTCCGGGAGCATTTTAAAAATTCTACAAGAGTCGCACGATTAAATCACTTTATCCCTGTAAGTAAAACGAAAGTTACAAAGTAACAAAAGGTGCCGTGAAAAGTCCGGAGCGTCTCAAAACCTGTTGCACCGGTTTGTTTAGTGGGAGTGTCATAGAGAACTAATCTGCAGCCACCTGTATTAACCCCCCCTCCCCCCCTTCAGCCAGTTTTAACCCCTGTTTTTAATGAAGCTCTTTCTCAAACAGAGAATGGGCCTAGTTTTCAGTCACGTGACATTCGCAGTACCTGGAAGCCAAAACAACAGTCCAACACAACAGGGCCATGTTTCAGAAAGCGGTGTCCTGTCCTACGAAGCAGGGTAACTGGCTCAACCAGGTAAATTTAATGGCGCGTTCGAGACTGGTCGTAACTGGGATATTTCCCAGTTGAAACTTCCGACTTCCGACATCAAAGCGTTCCAGGTGCATGGTGGTGCATGACGCCGAAAGTGAACGAAAATCATGGGTGACCATGACAAAGTGAACACACAGTTGCACCCTCAGCAGTGCTTTAGGTGTTAATTAAAAGGATGGCAGATTAACTGCAACAACTGAAATAAATAGCCCATACGTTACTAGTTATGTGTACCCCAAGTTGATATCCCTGAAGTCAGTCAATGTTGTCCGTTACACTTCCTAATGTTTTGGCATTTTTAACAATAACTTTTATGCAGAAAAGATGACTTTATGAGATTCTTTACTGTAGCCAGCGTATGTGTAAAACATATTTCTACATCAATATACATGCAGAACAAGTTTTACTGCATGATCGTATGTATTATTTTGATTTAAATACATGTAAATATATGTTTTGTTGCCTTTTAGTTTATGGTTTCCCATTTACAAAGTGTGCTTCCATGGGCGCTGACATTGTTTTCTGACGTCATTCAGCTGCTACTCGTGAAGTCGGGTACAAATTCTTTCTCCGAGTTCACAAGTAGGAAATCCGACTTCAAGTGGCGTTCCGGGGTACTTTTCCTAGTTGGAGGTCGGAAATATCCCAGTTCCGAGTTGCCGGGAACGCAGCATTAGAGTAACTTCGTGACGTCAGGTGTAACTTCCCGGTTAACCCGTCCTACGAAAGGTGGACAGGTGTTAACCGAGGTCTGTTGCCATGGCAATTTACGCTGCATCTCTAAACTGCTCCGACCAGGTTTTGTTCGTGGTTAACTCGAGGTTACCCTGCACGTGGACTATACACCACATCTGTACTCAGTGTTAATGATGAGAACTAGGACATTCATTTTAGATTTCATCCTGATTTGTTCCTCTGTGGCTGCAATGAAGTTCTGAACACAAAAGCATTAAGTTCAGACAGCGAGCCCTGCAGCCTCTGTGATTTTAGAGAGGAATTAATTAACGGGACAGTTTCTTTGCCCATCTGTAGTTTATCATTGAATTCGCATATTTAGATTTAGATTATTTTACGTGTGGAGCCAGTGTGAGGGGTAATAACAGAGATTAAAGTAGATAATTTACTTCTGAATACACCCAATCCAAGGCAAAGTCTCTAAGGTGCATGATAGTGATTGTGGGCTAAACTGGGCTAAAAGGAGTATCTCCTCGCTGCTAAATCCGATTGCAAAATTTAATATAACTTTCCAGTGCAGCATAATACACGACAGACGTGCGTGATGTGGCAGCCTTGCAAAGTGACGTTTCTCTCATAAATGTGTGATTGTAGTGTCAGACAGCGGTCGTTAGCCCTGGATGTTTTTTGATAAGCCCCGGATCTCTGAAGGATTTTGAACAAACAACAAACAACCCTCTCTGCTTCACCTGAAGCTGTGAGCTGAAATTAACAGGCTCTGGCTCAGGCGATTCTGGAACAGGCTCATAGGAGGCGGTCAGTCACTCACAGTCCTCATCAGTCGCGGACAAAATGTGGCCTATTTAAATCTTGAGGGAGGAAAAAAGTTGCTCTAAAAAGTTGCCGGTGCAGCAAAGTGCCTCAATATTACAGACTTTTTTGTGCTGCTGTTGCTTCCAGCTGAACGGTGGGTCCATCTAATCTACTTTTAATTTGGCTACATTTTCCATTCATATCTTTTATAACTGAACCAGTCTGTAATCTGCATTTTGCTTCATTTACCGAAATGAGCTCATCAGGCTGTGCGGGCGCTGTTACGCAGCGCTGGTCGGGGCTTCTCACGCAGAGCTGGGCAGATGGAAACATTTAGTAAATCAGGCAAATATCTGTTCAGTTTAAGGTTTTATGTTCTACTAATACAACTGAAACCCAGTGAGCCACATCATGGACCTGTGACCGTGTTGGAAAGCAGCCTGAGTCGCTCTTTGACAAGTTGGCAAGTGAAACACTTTCACTTTCCATTAACGGCGCATTAAAAGCGTCTTAGTCTCTGCGGAGCAAATGAAGGCTACACACTGTAAGATCTGTGTCAGATGTTCACTGCATTGACTGAGATATATTAAAAGTGTCCTGTTGTTGAACAGAGCATCGCTCACCTAAATTCAGCAACAAGGACGATCAAACGAGCAATCAGTCGTAACATCTGAAGGCAGAATTGCAGCCTTCAAACAGTTTCACTGTTGCCTTCAAAAGCAACAGTGAAACAAAGATACAGCCTCCTGTGGACTACCTGAATATTTACATAAATAATTTCCACAATAAATGGATGCAGAAAATGGTGCAAAAAAACACCGGAATGCAGGAAACTAAGTGTTTAACATTCAAAATTTCCTAGGCCAGTACCACTAGACCCCCCTGTTCATGTCGCAGTTTTGTTGTTAAATCAGGCTCTTTGATTTAGACACATTAGAACATAGCAGACATGACACAGTTAATAGTGTTGCTTTGCTGTGCCATATAAGTAGAGTATGTTTACTATTGCTTTAATTCTTGGTGGAGGGTCAATTATTATGTGAAGATATGAAGCTTTATGGGCTGAGCTAAGCCCCCAATGTTTCAAGATCCTAAAAACGCCCCTGGTGTCACAGAATATTCATGTTTTTTACTTGTAGATTTGTCTTGGAAATTAAATTCTGTCTCGGATTATTCCCCCTCTCCGCTGGCTCCTTTTTTTTATTACAATGGAAAATTTGTATTTGTCCGCCACAACATTAGATTTAGCCGTTAACTTGTCTTTACGTTCATAATTTCCTGACACCAACGTGCGTTCCTCTGGAGAAATACGGAGCATGCGCCATTGCAAAAAACTCTGCCTGCACGGCCAAACACGCCCCTTTTATGGGAACGCGCACCAACTCTACTGAGTTAACACCGAGGCCCAGTCCCAATGTCCCCCCTAAACCCTGAACCCTCACAGACTTTACTGACGTCACTTGGAAAGTGATTTGAGTTTAAGAGGCTGCAAGGGCTCAAAATGCTGTAAACAGGAACGGGACAGAACTTTGCCACTTTGTCACGTTACCTTGACGACACTGAAACACGTTGCACACTTTGTATTTCATGTTTTTGGCTTATTTTTAAGTCCTGCAGACTCTCGCCCTACAGAGGGGAGGAGAGGTAGCCTTAATGTCAATATATAATTGTCAATAATCAATACACTATTGTTGGTCAAACAGCATCATTAAGCAAAAACTAAAATGAATAGTTGAATAAACTAAGTGTGTAATAAGGTGATTGCATTCCTCTGACTTCATGTGTTCTATGCAGCATCTTAATTAAGAGAACTTAACAATTCTGACATCAGTGTAGATGTTGATGCTTGTTTGTTTACTGTTTTCTTCTCTTATAAGGCTCTTCTCTTATTTGCCGTGATATTTCTCTCGCCACCGGGCTTCCCCCGGTAACCCCCGTGTTTCACGTCATACCGCTATGAACTGTGGGCAATTCCCTCAGCCAAAGTCTGCAGAAATGCGAACTTACGAAAAGGGTCTAAAAAGGGCTCAAAATGCCCGCAAGACCCTAAGCCAGAGGTCACTAATAGCGGACCACGTCCGGATCCGACCCAGCCAGCTGTCCTCTCGGACCGACCTACAGCCGATTTATTATTGAGACTTACTACCTCGCGGATGGAGCGCTTCTATTTTAACCTCGCAGCAGCTTTTCTAGTATTTACTGTACTGGTTTAGCGCCCAGGAAACTCACATGACCAATCGCATCGCCTAATGTGATACTGCTCAGCCAATAAAAACTATGCAATCGAGTCGAGTCTGCGTCCGCAAGTGAGATACATCGGAGACGTTTTGGAAACGCGCACCACTTTTTCCAGCTATATAGGCCTACTGCGTGTTAGTCTCCAAAGTCCTGCTGCATTCTAACATTACCTTAGCTCTCATTATTAGCCAGGCTCCTTGCATGCTGGCTAATAACTTTTTTTAAGCTGGGTCTCCGACACTGACAGCCTTGTGATGGACAGATTTGTGCAGCGGTGTTCCATGAGGGAGAGAGGGAGAGCGGGTGAGTGAGAGAGAGAGAGAGCGAGAGGACGTGCTGCGATCAAATACGATTTTAAATAGGCTTATTTAAAAAACCCTGAAAAATCAATCTGTGGCGGTCAGCATTGATATTGTGGCCGCCACAAATAAATGAACGTATGGGAAACACTGCACAGGAGAGAGGAGTCAAAGAGAAAAGGCATTTCACAAGAATGTAGAGATTTTTACATGTAGGCCTACATGCCTTCCACAGGCAGTTCAAAACCAGAATATCTCATAGATCTCCAATGCGAGCTGGCAGGACAAGCTAGAGCTCACGTTGCTCACTGAACAAGAGAAAGTAGGAAAGTGGTTTATAAGAGGGAATGAAAGAGCAGAGGAGGCGTTACAGCTGTTCATTTGATGTGTTGAGTGTTTATCATATTTATTTTATACATACTTAAGATTACACTTCATCACTTCAGGCTACCCCTTTTATTTCATTTTTTCTAAAAAAAAAAATAGGCACTTTATTTTAGTTTACTTAAATTTAGAATTTATTATTAGAGTATTTATTATTTATTATCCCTCCAGTTTGATGTGAAAACTGAATATTGTTGAAATATTGTCAGTTGTCACATGTTGATGGCACTGAATGAAAACGCAAGTTAATCATTTTGATGTTCCGGACCTTTGCTTCAGGAAATTTTCTCTAACCGGACCTCTTTGAATTCTAATTGAATACCCCTGCCCTAAGCCCTCATGGACTTACCGAGAACGCGCCTCAAAGTCTGTGAGTCTGGACATTGTGATTGGACCCACGTTTACCTGCGAGCTAACTAAGCAATCACAGATGACAGATTTCCAGTCACGTATTCGAACTCAATAAGACTTATACAGACAGTTTATTTGAGGATTTGAGGACAATCTAACAGCTTGACTTAAAATTTTTTGAACTCAGTTTTATTTTCTCAATTATGAAGTGATGAGGGCAAACTGCATGGTAGAGAAAAAACATTAAAGCACAGTAAAATTATCTTAGTTCCACATGTTCACACTATACTGTGTCTTTTTCACATGAAATATTTAGTTCTAACTAAATCAGTTATCCCCACATGAATCTGAGACATCAGATCAAACTAGCAACAAACAGCAACATCCTTTTGTTTCCTCTGGATTACAGGTGGACGGACTTTTGTCGAAGGAAATTCTATAACATTTACATGCTTACAGTGCAATATATTTGTCAACTAAATAAGGGCCAAATAACTGAAAAGAATATAACATTTGCTTAAAACAATATCTTATAAGTAACTGTGCTTAGAAAACCCACCAGTAAAAAGTTACCAATAAATTACCAAAACAATGTGTTTACAGTAAATCTTTGCAAACAGTCTTATCCATGTAGGCTACTCTGATTAAAATAAAGTTATCTGCAGAGACTTCAGACTTCTTTTCCAGAAGACTTCGGGCCTTGGGGCAGGAGTTGTTTGAGCCAATTAGCTGCAGGGATGAAATGAAGTGTTATTTAATTTCTTTTAGACACACGCACATAAAAATAGACAGTGAAAACATGGAGGCCTATCTGCTTTTGCTTTGTTTTTTTCATGTAATGTTTTACATGCATATTTGGTGATGCGTATTCCTTTCCTTAAAAGGTCAGTTCACCCAAATGATCACATACCCTATGTTCTCCGTGTTGATGTTTTTTTTTTTGGGCAATTGGGAACTTTTGGCAACTCAGTGAATAAACACAAAAATATTGTCATCACATCCTGTATGTTCAACAATGCCATTCCTTCAAACCTGCTCATCAATGACCAACACCGACTGTAGTGGCCCTAACAACCAGAGATATTTAAGGGATAAATATATCTGTATACAGCAGGGTTGAACACATTTCTCTAGTATGTCAGTATTTATTGTCAACACCAACACCAGACTCTTGTTAGTAACTGTCACACTGCATTGCTCTTGGCATTTTATGAGAAACTATATTTTTGTGCTTCAGGTAGTTGAAGTTACTTTATGTATATTAGAAGCAGAAAACAACAGTGAGCTCTACTGTGAGGCAGAAACTAAACACCAACACACCAACACAAAGCACAAATGTGTGTTCCTGTATGATTTCTTTGATCTAAGAGACTGTGAGCTCAGCCAACTTTCAATTCAGTGAATTAAGGATAATAAAACCTTTGCCACATTATGATTGACAGGACTGCTAATCCATGTGACCTCTGAACACCTCATAAAGTCCCTCATAAAATAACGATTTACACACCACGTCCTTCTACCCTACTTGAGACTAACATCAAGTGCTTAGTAAGTCCAGCCCCCTTTCTCCCTCTCATCTATCTGTCTATCTGATACCTACCCATTTTGCCTTTTCTGTACAAGACAGCCAGTACTGCACTAGTTGCAACCACCAGCAGCAGCAGGACCACTACACCTCCAGCAATGACAGCTGCAGCTCCTCCATATTCAGGAGGTAGTTTATGATCTAAAACACAGAAAACATTCACATTACTTTTATAGTCACTCACTTTGAACATCATTTCTATTTGCTAGGTTTTTTCAACTATGGTGTTGATGTTTGCTACAGAAATGTAGAAGTTAAATGATAAAAATGCATTTGGTTACATTAAAATAACATGAATTTGAATTTGTGCTGGTGAGAAACAGAAAAAGAGGATGTTCAGAAACAGATGTCAAGTATCAAAAAGGTTTCTCACCTTCTACAAGTTTAAAATTTCCAACGTTCTCTTTGCTTAGTGTGCTCTCTTCACATGTAACTTCTAACTATGATACAAAAATGAATAATAATAATTCTGATTGATTGTAATTTTCTAAATCAGAGGTTTGATCTTCGATTCCCACACCTTCTGACTGTTGTTGTTATAAGTTGTGTAACAGTCTGATCATTTTTGGTCTCACTGAACTTCCTTGTAGTAGCCTAATGTTGATTTGTTCCCTGATTTAAATTTTTTACCATGACGGACAGAAATGAAGGGCAATATGAAAAAAATGCCAGATTTTAAATTAACCTGAATTATCCTTCAAGCTGACCTCTTTGCATGGAAATTTTAATCATTTGACCAACCCAATCTCATCTCAGCTGTCATTTATACAAGCTTTGAAAAAAACGTGGCTGTTGTGCAGAAAATGTTGATTTTGCGTGTGTATGATACGCTGCAGTTTGCTATAGAGTTGAAACACAGAGGAGGCTAAACCAACCTGCTAGCACCGTGAGGCTGATGTGCACAGCACGTCGACCACAGCTGGTCAACTCGCATATATTTACTGACTTAGGTTTAGGCACTAACTTCTGTGACAGTGAAGGTTAGGGTAAGTTGCCTTGGGGGGCTGTCAACTCCTGAAACACAAACACCAGAAGCACTAGCCTTTCCCCAGGGCATCATTCACACGCAGCTGGGGGCGTCTACTATACACGAAAAATCAACGTTTTGCGTGAAATATGGGTGGTGATGGTGCAGTGGATAAGACACATGCCTTTGGTGTGAGAGACCCGGATTTGAATGGTTGGAATGCCGACCATCTGATGGAGTTTGAGGACTGTCTACCCTTCAATGGTGCACACCACCTCCTGTGAGAGACCTAAACCTTCCAAGAGCTGCCTCTCAGCAGCAAGACCCATAGGGGCAGCAAGACCAGGTCTAGTTTCACTCGCTGGTGGAAAGGAAGAATGCAGGCCATTTCATCTGGTGGGATGAGCCAGATAACAGTGGGCGGCAGCCCTCTGAATGATGGGGGGACCTCTCTCACGAGCCCGCCGACGGATGGAAGGGAAGTAGCGGCTGAGAGTGAGACGGTAATATCCCCGGTGAGAGCTTCAAGGCTGGAGTCGAGGCTGCCGTCCATACTGCAAGAAAGCAGTCTCTGGGTTGACTCACAGTTTATGGATTTTTTTCCCCCAATTTAGGCTATGATGTTTACATTTATTTATTTATTCATGTTGAGGCCAATTTAAACTCTTACCTATGGCGCCAACATTGTCAGGGCCGGCCCTGACTGGACCAGTTGGAAAACTTAAACAAAGTATAATCCGAGTACTGATTCGATTCGGAAACCAGATTTTTAGGTGTGAACTTAAGTAACGTAACTTAACTCAAGTAAATTTAAAAACCTCTTCATCGCACATTCACAACAGGATGCCATGACCAGTCTCACTCCTCCCAAACAACACTCACACACAAACAAAGCACAGCAAAAACCCACCACCTCATGCAGACTTCTCAGCTCTTTTATTGGATTATTATTCGTTTTTATATTATACATAAAAAGCTGACCTACACAGTATACTATTCTAGTATATTGGATTAATGCAAAGGTCTATTCAGCAGATCCAACCTATTCAGAGCACTGCTGCCAGGGTAAAACTAGGAAATACCCCACCACATTATACCAGTTCTAAAATCCTCACACTGACTCAGGATTGACTTCTCGTCTAAAAATCACTCTGTGGCTCTGGGCCAAAATATTTTTCTAAAATTCTTGTGCTATACGAACCCCTGAGAACCCTTCTGACTAGCCTACTGGCTGTCCCAACAGTAAGAACACATTGGGCTCACAATGGTTGGCGGTGTGCTCATGCACAGTAGGCCTGCTGCACTGCTGCAAACATAATAAATTTGAGATTAGTCAGTGCTCATTGAAAACGATCTGAAATCAACTGTTATCAGGAAACAGGGCCAGTTAATTATTTTCTAGAAAAGATACCAGCGGTTTGAAGCTGCATTCGCCCATAGTCCACAAACTTCTTCAACCAATCCATGCACTCGTTCTCCAGGTAGCCTCTGGTGTATTCTTTCAGGACCTGGACTCCATCCCACTTCCTCTTGGTCGGGACGGCCGCTTCAGTCCCAGCAACCCAGACTTGGTTGGCGTCGTCAAAGGACAGGAAGTCGTTTCCATCATAAGCGTACTTGTTTATGCCGCGGTGGAACCTAATTGTGCCATCAGGCAGCTTTTCGCCCTCACAGCCACACATCCACTGAAGAATATGGACGTCTGAAACCAAATGTTATGCAAACAAACATAATGACATGGGTCAGATTTGAATTATTAAGGTTTTCTGGTTAAACATGAAAGAGTCAACACTTATTATTTCTAGAGCATTTATCTGTAAAGTTATTTTAGCTGTTGGTTTCATGGTCTTCATCAAAAAGTGGTCGCTGTCCTTCTTGTTTCATGGATCTTACCTGTTTCATTCTGTCTCATTCGTTTCTTCAGGATGTCGATGTTGACGTTGAACCACTGCTGTTTGCTCTGACGGGACTGTGTGCCTTTGACCCAGTAATCTGGATCCAGTCTCTCTTTCATCCAGTCCTGTTTGGGAACTTTCTCCTGGTGCTCGCTGTCAAAGTAGTCGATCATCCTGCCGTCCAGCAGACCCATGGCTGAGAACTGGTGGATGCCCGGGAGTTCGGAAGGTTTGGAGAGAGCCGTGTAGATGTAAAAGAGGGAATGTGTCTCTGAGAGTCACACAGACAGACAGATATTTATTCATTCCCAATATATATATTTTTTGTTGTTGTTCTTGAATTCATCACTTTTCTCTGACTTAAACGCACAAAGGTAAAAACATGTGAAAGGTCAACACCTGCTTTAGCTGAAGTTTCTTAACCCAGATAATTTTTCTCTTCAGGGAGACAATAAAATCAACTTCAATACAATATCTTGTATTTTAACTTTTTTTTACTCAGTTACAGTAGGCAGTAACAGTGTAAATTAAATTTAAATTCAAAAACAGAAAGAACTGTTTATATATATATATATATATATATATATATATATATATATATATATATATATTAACCTTTTCTTGCTTCACATTGACTTAACTTTTTTTATTTTTTCATTCACCACAGGGTATGGGGTCTTTTTTAAATTTTTATTCAAGATTCAACTGAACTCACCGCTGTTCACCATCGGTCCTGTCACGACCAGGATTGAAACTGCATAATACAAGGTAAACATAAATTTGACTGCATTCATGTTTTTAAACCTGCTTCTTGCTCCACGATGTGCAGAATTACTCCGTGATCTCTGTTCAGGGAACTTCTCGTCAAAACTGCTCCATTAGGAAAACTCTCCAACAAACTCTCCAGCAAGTAGCTGCGACACTGTGAAAGAAGCTGTAAAACATTGTAAACTTCTTATTTTTCTGTCACAGTCCCCTCTCTATCAGAATTTGCTCCATTCTGTCCGATAGCTTTCAGAAAATCTACAAGAGCTGTACAGTTAAATCATTTTATCCCAGTCAAGGACTAAAACGAAAGTTACAAATCGTATAGCCAAGCAGAAGTGCTTCAAAGAATCTCAGGCATCTCATAACGTGTTGCACCGGTTTGCTACGGGCTTGTTTAGTGGGTGTGTCAGAGGTGTTAAGCAATCTGCAGCCACCTGTATTAAGTTTGTGCCAAGTGCAGCAATGTTTCTGGGTAGCCTACATCTCACACGGTAAACTCTGTCTTTTTTAAACTGAGCCAGAGATTTTGTAGTCATTATTCATTAATTAAATAGGCTGCAAATTATCAATACAAATAAGGTGTTTTCGGGGTTTGGGAATTATGGTAATCAAAATTTGTGTCAGGAAAAATAGTTCCTTTTTCATAACTTTCTAATATGACTTCAAGCAGAAAAGAGCACAATATATTTGTAAAGGCCTGATAAAATCCTACAAATGACTTAATTCAAGATTATCAGTGGAATAAAAGACGTCTTCTGTTACATTTTCATCATATAGCTGGGAGTTATCGATATAAAAATTTGTGCAATAACTGGGTATTTTTGGATCATCAGACAGTTACAGTAACATTAACATAACGTTATTGGATCATCTCACTTTTCCCATGTTACCTTTTCAAATTGAAAAAATAAGCAGAATGTTGTTCACCTTCTAAAAACCGTTTTTGTTCTTGATCTTACAAAGACACTTATGGCTTTGTTTGAAAACGTTTCATTCAGATGAAACTGTCCTTCCCTTCTGACATATCTGCAGGGCTTCTCTGTGACAAAGTCATTATTTTAGAGACCACATTTTCTTCTTTAACCCACAAGTTTTTTTCTAAGACACTACCCTCATTTCTTAAGTATTGGTTTACTTCGAATTTATAAAATTCCCAATTTCTGCTAAACGCATTTTCAAATTGTGATTTGTTCCTGAATTGCATTATTAATAGTTCAATGTCTAATTTTAATATTTTGTGTTGCAACATTAAACTATTGCGCTTCCAGTGAGTGCTTACTTGATGTTGCAGTGTGTTTTCTAGCCACAACACAGCCGTGTGTTCAGATCCATGTGCCAGCCACAGATCGTTACCCCACTGAGACCTCTAACCTTGCACCATCGGTAAACGACTGTGACTCCAGAATAAACCAGAAATCAGTTTTGTGCTGCTTAGCAAACTTGAATATAGCTTTACGCTTCTCAGTATTTCTTTACCCCGTGCCAGGGAGAGTAACAATAAGGTAGAATCAGATAAAGGTAGGAAATATAACCCTGCTGTCAAGAGCTGCACAGTTCTAACTTTAACAATGTGTGATTTACCTGAGCTGCACTGATCGTGTTTATCTAAGTTTTAGGCAGTAGGGGGGCTGAAGTAGTGGCACTGACCTGCCATCTGCAGAGGAGATACCGAGGACATGCCACAGCACCTGATGCTGTTTGTGGCATCAGCTAGTGAGATAGCAAAGTTTATAGTTCATGAATGTTAACAGTTGTCAACATAACAGGGCCGTGCAGAGACCTTTGGAGGGGCAGGGGCTCAAAGTGTAAAAGGGGCACATGGAACCAGATTTAAATAGGGCTGTTCTCAACATATCGATACACAAAGATATCGTATTCCTTGCTGATATACGTATACGGATGCTTCTGTATCGATTCATCAGCAAATGCTCTGACTCAGTTTTAAAGAAACACAGAGAAAACCCCGCTCTAGCTTTGAAACACTGGGCTGACATGACGTACAGGGAACAGTTACTGGGAATGTTGTTGCTGCTCCTGTTGTTGTAGCTGCTGATACTACAGAAGGTGATCTGTGACTAGAGATATTAAAACAAACATAGGAGACATTATTCATTTTACTAAAAGTTTGATTAGACAGGCATTCACAAAAGGGACTTTACAAATTTAAAAATAAACAAATAAAATACATTTTGCATTGACAAAAGGGCACTTTGTGCATTAAAGCACAAAAGGGCAGGTGCTCAAGCACACAGCGCACACTCCGCTCATGTATACAACATAGACAGGACAGTATTTCTACATTCATGCAAGTTTTTCTTGATTAAGTCCTCAATCTTTCTTGTTTTTAAGCAAGTTGTTCATACAGTTACTACACTTATTATAAAATTTGTTTTTCAAAAAATGAAGATAAAGAATCTCACCTATCAAATTCACATTAAGTGTGGCATATAGGGTATTAATGTCGGGCACTTCTGTTCTATGGTCTTCTCCTTGCCTCACCTGCAAAGAGAGTGGCTCTGGATCAGGGCTGTTTTCAAGAACATTATAATAATAATAATAATAATAATAATAATAATAATAATAATAATACATTTTATTTCTATAGCGCTTTTCAGGACACTTTAAAATAAAACCAGTACAGTAAGTACATTAAAAATAGGTGAAAGTCCATAAATACAAAATATATAAAAGCAGGGGGGAGACCATGTAAGGAGCGGGATATTTTTTAAGTTTAAAGGCTAATTGAGGAGGCAGGCAGGCAACTTCTGGGTATATTGAAGTGTATTTAGGGCTTTGGCAGATGAACCATAGAGGATGCTATTGCAGTAGTGTATTCTAGATGTGAAGAAGGCCTGGATCAGGGTTTTAGTAGCAGAGAAGGTGAGTGATGGGCGGAGACGGGCAATTTATTTTTGGAGAAGGCAGTCCTGGTGATTTGGTTGATGTGATGTTCAAAAGTGAGGTTTCTAAGGTTTCAGATATGTGGGGAAGGACGGGGCAGGGTGGAGTTGTTGATGGAGACTCAAATGAGGTCGAGCATGATGAGGATGGTGAGGTGACCAGAGGGGAGGAGGAGGTCACTGGTGACTGAGTGCTTCAGTGCTGTGCTGTGAGCGGAGTCCAGATTCAAATGGTTCAAACTAGTTTGGAGGTGAGCTGGGTTTTTTGATAGGAAGGAGAGATTGAAGACAGATCAGAAGTTGGAAATGATGTCGGAGTTGAGACCAGGTTTCTTGAGGATGGGGCTGACAGCTGCATGTTTGAGCTGTGTAGGGAATAATCAGGAAGTTAGGGAGGAATTAATGATTGTGATGATGAGTGGGGAGATGGATGGAAGACATCTTTGGGGGCCCCAGGCAAGAAGGATCTGTAGGGCCCTATATCGAACCAAACTGAGCCCCCGAACACTTTGGGAATCTCATCATAGAAACATCATTCCAATCTCCAAACATTTCATTATAAGTTTAGTTTTAGTCCGTGCATGCAGAGCATACACATACTTTCAAACCTCCACCACCATCCTGTGCTAAAATCTCACATTTTATTAAAAAAAATAAATATATATATAAATATAAAATATATAAAATTGTCAAACTAGCGTGTGTGTGGTGCCAAGCAGGATGAGAACCCAAACGCAGGACACACTAGCAGGTTCAGTTCAAAAGTTTATTAACAACGACAAGCGAGCACATTTACAAACGGAGTGGCCGAAAAAACAAAGTCCAAATCCAAAGACAAATCCAAAACACGAAGAGACAGGGAAGGAAAGCACACTGCAACACAGGGGATTCCACAAACAATGACCTGACAAAGAAAGAAACACCAGGTGTATATACAGGGACTAACGAGCAGGGCGGGAGCAACACAGGTGACAGGGATCAAGGTAACGAGGCAGGCAGAGAGAGAGTGCAGAGGAAAACAGAGAGCCTGACAAGGCAAGCAGACATGGGGCAGAACGAATAACCAACAAGACAGAAACATACACATGTAACAGAAGTACAAGAACCCAAACGAGAACACAGAACCAGAACACAGAGTGCAGAGGAGACTAAACCGAAATAATGTAAACAAGAACTAAGACTAAAAACTTGAAACCACACAGACAGGATCAAAAAACGGGAATATACATTTATAATAATAATAATATGCAATAAACACATACAAAACAGTGCCTAGACTGCTTAAAATTAAAATTTAAATACAAACATCCATCGTCCTGATGATGCTGCAAAAAATACAGTATAAAAATTTATTAAAGTATTAAATTTCTAATTCAAAGTCCTTTAAATCAATCAGTGAGCAGATTTTATAGTGACAGATAAACAGGCGATTTAAAGATTTAAAACACAGTATTAAATGAATATAAGCAGTAATTTGCTTTAAATGATCAAAGATTATCACCAACTCAAAACACACTGATTACTTCTTTTTAATCCATGTGACTACTTAACTGATCACACCAGTGTGTTTATACATTTTAGCTCATTTACTACAAATCACGTTTACTGAACTAAGCGCTAAAAGCTTCTTTCCAATTGTGTGTTTTGAGGTAGCCATTGGTTTCTATGCACTTTGAATCTGGTAGAATTTAAAACATCCTCAGGTTGAATAATCCACAACAATAAACATCACATCTGATGTATTTATTGTCAAAGTTACGTTTTCTGTTGTGGATCATCTGCAGCAAGTCTGAAGTCAATGTTTTCACAGCATGAAATTAAAATAAACTGAGTTTCCTCTGAGGATTGTCAGCAGTGATGTGAAGCATACTATGATTTGTAGTAAATGGATTCAATTAAGAAAAAATCTATAAGTAAATTAATATATGATTATGTTAATATTAATATAATCATAGTGTCCCACCCACCTTGAGTGCAATATTGAAAACAGCGTCACAAACAAACATCTGTTTCCAGCTCTGACTTTATTCTATTTACTGTCAGCGCTGGTTTTGTCTCCTCTACAATCTATCGTTACGAACTCGAGTAAGATTTGAGAACAATTCCTCTCCTAATATTTTCTTTAATTCTCACACAGTTGCACAGGTTTCGTTTTTAATTTAAGATTTTTTTCTCTTTTTAAAAGGTGATTTTCTGAATTCATATTTCCATACTTTTCTAAATCACGTTCCTGAATCTAAACCTGAGCTACGATCTTTTAACCCTGATCACAACAAGCTCAACTTTGAACTATTTTAGATCAGCAGCACTGTAACTTTTACTTAGCGCTCATCCATCTGTTTCCAAGGTACAAAGTGCTGCAACACAAAGTCGATGCTGTTTGAATATTGAAGGTTTTCAGATTCCCCTTTACATTTGTGTCCCACAGTAAATGTGTTTGTTGAATTGGTAAATTGGGTTCCAGAGAGCAAAGTGAATCTTCATGTATGAAATTATATTATCTGCAGAAATTAAGCAGTTCCTCATTATTTCGTCTGTTTCCATCCAGAACACTGTTTGTCCAGCCGTCAGGTGTCGTCATTGGGCGAGTCATCGGCTGCAGGAAAGAAAATCAGTGTTATTTTATTTATTCACAATGAAAACTGCTCTTAATGTTTTTTCTGCCTTCTCTTTCATTAAAAGGTCAGTTCACCCAATTTGTCCCATAAAGTTCTCTCTGTGTAGATTTTATTTTATTTGTCCAGTTTTAATGTTAACACAGACAATAAATCATAGATGAAGTCAGCGGCATCGTCTTTTAGGTAACTCTGTAATGTGACACTTAAGGACTAAATTGTATTAACTTAAGTTTGCTTTGAACAGACTTTTGTGTTTCCTCCTTCTGAGTCAGGGTTGTTTCAAAATAAATATCATTCACATAAAAACATAAAATTTCAGGGTTAACATTTTTAGAATACAGAGCAGAGAAATTAAGCACTTACCTTAGTTAACAGCTATGTTGATAAGTGGTACACCTGTTAATGAAAACAAAGTTAAAACACACAAAATAAACTAATTTTATCTGTTTACATATTTCTGAATATCCCACATACAGCTGACTAACTTCAACAATCAGGCGGTGTTATTCAGTTTTTCTCTTTATCTCAATAAACCAGATGAAAACACCAAAAGCAAAGAGTTCAGTTAACAGATGTCCTGATCCTAAACTTTTAATTTTGGGTAGATGTTACCTAAATGAGAAACCTATTTGACTCTGTGATGAAAAGAAAATGTTCAGTATCTAACAGCTCAATGAAACATCACGTCTTTGTGTTTCTAGAGGAAAACAGCCTTGTTGAGATGTTTGGTGTCGTCCGCTGTGTTATTGGAGTTATTGTCCTCACACAGGAAACATTTAGGCCCTTCATCTTATAACTGTTTTCGGTAGCACTTTATAACTTTTTAACTACACACACTATAAAGCTTTAGGTAAGCATCAGTAAATAAGGAATTCATCATTTATAAAACATTGTTCTTACATTAACACACATTAGTAAGTCATTTATAAACACAGTTATACATGTTGTATTCTTTATTAATAAGCTCATCTATAATCGGTTCAATATTTATAAATGAAGTTTTATTTTAATGACCATTTATATATGAGTTGTTAATGGTTCATAAAATCATTTGGAAAGTTTAAGAAAATTATTACAAAACTGCCTGTTTTTTAATACTTTCCCGAGCAAGAATATAAACAATCGCAGTATTTAAATCTACCAGTGGCAAAGCCCAAAGGATGCTACTGTGACTACCTGAAAGATGCCCCAGCTAACATTACAGAGTAAAAGCCTCACCGTTACAGGCCTGGTATCACTACCAGCTCATCAGTGATGTGCTAAATGACTGTATTTCATAAAAAGTGTTATTCCAATGAAAAACCATAAATATGCGCCTATGGTTCATATGATCATATAGAACATTTAAGAAAATTATTTAATAAGTATGTTCTCTCTAAAGTAAGGACTATCTAAGCCATACAAAACATTACAAATGAGATTGAAAAAAGTCTCAGTTAGGCTTCTTAAGTATCAGTTTCATTACGGCCTGGGTTAACACCCCTATAGTGACGTTTTTGGATATCTCGGCAGTCAAGTTAGCAACAATAAACATGTAACCTCCGGTCAAGGTAGCAACAATAAATGCGCAACGTCCGGTTACGCTTTCAAAATAAAACTAGTGAATAGCGTTTTGAAACAGAACGTTACTTGCGTTCCATACGCAACCGAAGAAAAAAAACGCAATATTGACTTTGTGTTTAACACAGGAAAAGAGTGAAAGTATGGTTTCTGGTCAAGCCGCTCGTCTCAACCATGTCTCCTCCTTATCATATAGACTGTAGCCCACATAAAAAATGCGGGCCTTAACGCAGCGCTATTTTGACTCTTGGTGTGTCCAGTAGTCTCTGCCGTGTGCGCCATAGACATATATAGAGGCCGGATATATATATATATATATATATACATATATATATATATACATATATATATAGGCATTATGTCTATGGTGTGCGCTCACTTTAGCGCCAGACCGCACCTAGGAAGAACAGAGAGAAGTGGCTAAGACGCAGGTGGAAAAAGGAGATCACACGGCCCAGAAGCAGGTCTTAAGTGTAAAGACAGCATCACTCGGATTTTTTGAATGTCGCAGAGGGACTTTTTCCTCCTGGAAACTCCAGTGAGTAAAGTATTTAATCTTAAGGCCCGTGTCCACCAAAGCGTTTTTGCCAGCTGAAAGCGCCACCTGCTGTTCTGAAAATGCCTAGCTGCCAGCTAGGAGTGCGTTTTGGAGGCGCAGTGTTTTTTTTTCGAAGCTGTGGTTGCTATGATACATAATTTCCGTGGAAGCGATGTGCTACAAGTAGAGTAGCCTACTTAATTTACTGAATGTAAAAAAGTCACCACAATGTACGTAGGCCTACTTGCTCTGGCCCTCGCTCTGCATGAAAAGAAGGCTGAAACATGAGAGTACAGACTTTTCTACGGAGCCCCCCTGGTTACATTGATGAAAAATATATTAATTTGAAGCTGAGGTTATTTTGAGGCCACAAATAATTATTTTAATGCCTCAAATTAATAATTCGTGGCCACGAAATAATTTAATGTCCTTAATAATTTGTGGCCACAAATAATAATTTTGAGGCCACGTAGCAACGGTTACTATCCTAGAACCGGGCTTTGTCCAACCTCAGCTCTTGGACCAAACGGTACTCGCCGAACCCACATACGGTGAATCCGTCCTCTCTCTCCACCAACTTCTCGTACAAGGGCCAGAGCAAGTAGGCTACTCTGGTGTTGACATTTTAACATCAAGGCCCTGTCCCAATATCCACTCTACGCCGTAAGGTCTTCCTCGAAGTGCACACTTGTTGAAAGTGCACTTGGCAGAGTAAGTGCGCAAGGGCCCAAAGCTGTGAAGAGCAGAATTGGGACAGTTTTGCACACGTCACTATCTACGTCACTTCTGCTGTGATCAGGAGAGCAAACATGGTGCTGACAAACAGCTATGTTATACCATGTTATATGTTATACAAACCAAATGCTGTCAAAATGTATAGATATTGATCAAAAATGTGAATTCTGCAAAGATGAAGACGAGACAATTCTGCACTTATTTTTGAGTGTCGACACATTGGGATTCTGAAAAAATGAGGATTACTTTGTAACTCAAACTAATAATTTAATCAAACTAGAAGCCAAGGATGTAATACTGCACTATGAAAACAAAACTTTAAAAAATCTGCAAAATGGTTAACTTACTTATCTTATTAGGTAAGTATAAATCCATAAGATCAAGTTCTAAAGATCCCGACTGTCATTCAAATTATTTAGACCAAAATTCAGAATGTATTGTGGATCTGTCCAATTTACAAATGACAATAAATGTGCCTATACAATTAATTTGTTACAGAAACTATTTATAGAAATGTAATGTTTATCCTGCCTTTAGTAATATGCCAATACTTTCTTTTTGCAGCTTATTTTTCTCTACATTTATATTTTCGTTTGTTATAGTTTATATATTTTCCTTAAATGATTTACCAGGATGTTTATGATTTTGTTTTTACGTGAATGTAATACCTAATATAGTGGTGGTTTGTATGTCCAATGATGGAAGATACTTCAATTCAATTTTATTTATATATATCACAACAACAGTTATCTCACAGCGCTTTTCATAAAAGAGCAGGTCTAGACCGAACTCTGTAGAGGATCGGGACACCCTACGGTCTTGCGCCCCTTAGCGAGAACGCGCATTGAGGGACACAAGGGCGGAAGTGCGGATATTGGGACAGGGCCCTAGTAACGTCAGGAAGAACTACTTGCAACAAAAGTATCATAGCAACCAAAGGAGTCGGAAATAAACGCTGCGCTTCAAAACGCCCGCTAGCGCTCCCTGCTGGGCATTTTGAGAAGATCAAAATGAGTGATAGGCATTAATAAATATGTTCTGTATCCCTTTGTGTTGTGTCCATTTCCTTTTTCTGTTCAGAAGATAAGTGATTCTTGTGTGTTACAAAATAATTTGTAAATGCTTTGACAGGGATAGATAGTCCTCACTTTAGATGAGCTCACGCAAAATACTTTACTAACCATTACCAGAATTAATCATGAATTTGCAGTATTAGTAAGTGTAATAAAACATCTATGAACACGCACTATTAGACCATTTCTAAATAACTACATATCATGTCAAGTTAGCAGTTGATCAAAGCACTTGGGGGGGAGTAAGATTGGTGTCTTTACATGGACCATCCAAGCAACCCTTTGCTGGTCCCATCACAGCAGATCTCTGGAGGTGCAGATGTTGGAGTTTTAATGAGGAGTTCAGAGAAACGATACCAGGCCTGTAACGGTGAGGCTTTTACTCTGTAATGTTAGTCTTAGTAGCATCCTTTGGGCTTTGCCACTGGTAGATTTACGAGTTATGCTGAGATTGTTTATATTCTTTCGTGGGAAAGTATCAAAAACAGGCAGTTAATAATTTTCTTTTTAAATGATCTTATGAACCATTAACAACTCATATATAAATGGTTTGTGGTTAAAATAATATTTCATTTATAAATATTGAACCGATCATGTATAAAGTAAGAAAATACAATTATTAAGCACATTATAGATGAGCTTATTAATAAAGAATCTAACATGTATAACTACGTTTATAAATGACTGTGTGTTAACGTCAGAACAATGGTTTATAAATGATGAATTAAAAATGTACTAATACTTAACAACTGCTTCATAGTGTGTAGATAACAAAGAATAAAGAGAATGTTAATACATCAGAGTCACAGTAATCAATCAGTGGTTTGGTCTGTTAAGTAACTCTATAATGTGACACCAAAGAACTAAAATGCATAAAGTTAAATTTGGTTTAAGCAGACTTTAGGGTTTCCTCCTTCTGATTCAGGGTTGTAACAATATAAATATCATCTGCAATAAACTCAGTTTAAAATTAAGGAACTTTTGAAATACAGAGCAGAGAAATAAAACACTTACCTGGGGGAGCAGGTTGAGGTAAAAGTGGTTTACCTGTTAATGAAAACAAAGTTAAAACACTCAAAATAAACTATGTTTATCCATTCAGATATTTCTGGAATATCCTGCATTTTTCAATAAATCAAATGAAAACACCAAAAACAAAGAGTTGAGTTGAGGGATGTTCAGATCCCAAACCTTTAGTATTTGGTATCTACTCATATTTTCACCTAAATGACAAAGCTGCACAGTTATGTTTATGTAACCAGCCCCAGTTTAGCAGAACTGTTTGATATTTGATAAATCAATAACTCTGGGTTATTACCAAACAGTGTTTGGAATAACGGCGTTTGAAAGAACGGCGTTACAAACGGCGTTATTTTTTCAGTAACGGGGTAATCTAACTAATTACTTTTCCCGTCGTTACAACGCCGTTAACGTTACTGGTCGTTAAATGCGGTGCGTTACTATGTAATAAACTGTGTAATCCGAACGCAGCAGCTGGCTCACACAGCTAGTCAGGAGGTGGGTTAATAACGAGGTAAGCAGTGCTTGAAGAGATTTTTTTTAACAGTAACGCAAATAGTTACTTTCCCTGGTAACGACTTACTTTTATTACAGAGTAATTCAGTTACTAACTCAGTTACTTTTTGGAACAAGTAGTGAGTAACTACAGTGGGTACGGAAAGTATTCAGACCCCTTTAAATTTTTCACTCTTTGTTTCATTGCAGCCATTTTCCAAAAATCAAAAACGTTCATTTTATTTCTCAGTAATGTACACTCAGCACCACATCTTGACAGAAAATAACAGAAATGTAGAAATTTTTGCAAATTTATTAAAAAAGAAAACTGAAATATCACATGGTCATAAGTATTCAGACCCTTTGCTGTGACACTCATATTTAACTCAGGTGCTGTCTATTTCTTCTGATCGTCCTTGACATGGTTCTACACCTTCATTTGAGTCCAGCTGTGTTTGATTATACTGATTGGACTTGATTAGGAAAGCCACACACCTGTCTGTATAAGACCTTACAGCTCACAGTGCATGTCAGAGCAAATGAGAATCATGAGGTCAAAGGAACTGCCTGAAGAGCTCAGAGACAGAATTGTGGCAAGGCACAGATCTGGCCAAGGTTACAAAAAAATTTCTGCTGCACTTAAGGTTCCTAAGAGCACAGTGGCCTCCATAATCCTAAACATTGTATAACTAATTACTTTTTTCAAGTAACGTTCCCAACACTGCTGGCCAAACCCAGCATGAATTAATGGGCACTTAGATTGTTAAAAGACCTTTAGTCGCTGGAGGGCAGAAGACAACTTAGGCATTACCAAGTATAAACCTGCTCAGTGTAGCTTTCAGTCAGTTGTCAAAGATACTTACCGGAGGAGCCAGAGCCTCCAGAGGCATCGCTGCTGAGAGACGATGTTGACCCTGCGAAGAAAAGAAAATGTATTAACTTAATGCAACACCCATGCTGAGAGGTGTGGAGTTATTGACTGTGTTAGTGGGGTTATTGTCCAACACACACACACACACACACACACACACACACACACACACACACACACAGATTAGGGCCGCCCCTGATTAAATATTTTTGTAGTCTCTCAGTTTTACAGGAACCTTTGAACAATAAACTTCATTAAACTTGAAGAAACATAAAGTAGTTATCTTGCGGACTGTTGGCTCCAGGTCCTGTTAGAAAAAAACAAACAGTGTTAATAGATCAGAGATGAAGTCAGTGTCATGGTCTGAATCTGCATCTGTCCTTCCAAAAGCTTGCTGACTTTAAAAATACACAGCGTTAAAGTTCACAGTTTGAACACAGATTAAATCTGAGGACAATCAAAAGTCTTCACTTAAACTGTTGATTCAGAAGTCAGTGTTTCCCCACAGGATTTTAAGAGACTAATGGAGGGTCGGCCTTGGACCGTCTGAGTAAGTTTTGTACATTTAAAATTAAATGCATTATTTGGTGTAAAATTAAGAGGTTATTGCACTCAACAATGATGAGAATGAAATGAGTGAAATATTTGATCATAAACACATTGTAGAGCTTTAAATGGTGATGAAACAGCAACAAAAGTCAACAAATATATTTGTATTTAAGTATATGTATTTAATGTTTTTCTAGCAACCCTAAATAAAAAAAAATAGAATAAGTGATTTCCCTAACATTTTATTGGACACATGTTTTATACTTTCTGTGAATATGATATAATCCAATTAATGTTATTTCCATACCGTATTGACACCTAATTTTGAAAACCTTGTTACATGTTGTCAATTCATCCAGTCCACCCCAGTTTGATAAATAATGTATGTAGTTCTGGTATGAAGACTTCACAGCCTCTCCTCAGGTAGGACTCTCATGTCTTTGTAAAGAGACAAACTGACAGGATAAAGTCTCTAACCTGCTGTCAGCTCGCTCTGGGCATTTAAGTTACCGTAAAGGCTTTAATACGTGTGCACTCCAAATGTAGGTGCGGCTAGCTTAATTGCCTTCTCTCAGACGAGTTACAGAAACAGTCCTTTAACATTACCGTAGTTACCTCAAAAGAAAAGCAGTTGTCTCGAGTCGGATGCCAAAGTGGGTGAGCCCCCGAGCTCACAGCAGAACAACAGGCTTAAAACTAAATGTTCTCACCAGAGAAAGTGAACAGCCGACTGCTGATATGTTTTTACAGCGGCACTGATTAAATTTACATGGTGCCAAGGGTAGGAGTCACAACATGTCAATCATAGATAATCCTGCCCTGAAGCATACTCTGCATCCTGGTCTATGTTTCTCTAAATGGAACCATAATTTACTAAATGAACATCATGCTGTGTTGAAGAAGACTTGAAACTAGCGTCTGAGACCATAAACTCATCAGGAAAGTGTTTACTGAGGTAATATAATTATAATTATAATTTCTAAAGGAGCCGGACTTCTTTTTGCAACCAGAAGAGTCGCCCCCTGCTGGCTGTTTGATAGAATGCAGGTTTAAGGAACTTCCGCATCGGCTTCGCGTATCAGACCAAAAGCTTCCTGCTTGTTAATGTCATTATGTCACCTACCAATTTTGCCTTTTTTGTACAAGACAGCCAGCACCACACCGACTGCAGCCACCAGCAGCAGGAGCCCTACAACCCCACCAATGATATGAGGTACAAGTTCTCCAGGTCCAGGAGGTAGTTTATGATCTAAAACACAGAAAACATTCACATTTATATTCACTTTATTTTCAACATTTCTGTTAGTTAGGTTTAATTTCCTGTGGAGTTGATGTCGCTACAAACGTGCAGAAGCTCAGTGATGCTGCATTTTGGTTCAGTGTTGTCACGATACTGGAATTTCTGATTTAGATACCAGGGTGGAAAAGTGACACAACCTGTGAAAAAGTAAAGTTGATAGTATATACAAGGGTGATGACCCTCGTTGCTCCAGAGACGTGTAACCTCTGACTTTATAGCAACTGTAAAATCACTTTGGATAAAAGCGTCAGCTAAATGAATAAATGTGAATATAAATATTTATTTATTTTCTTTACTTGTTAATTGACAGGGACAGATGCATGAGAGATTTCTTTATAAAGTATTCAAAGTAGATGCCATGCAGGTTTCTAACTATAACTATTTTGCAGCGCCTGTCTCTGGTTAATTTACTTCTGACTTTAGTCTTTTTCATCAGCTGAACTCTGCTGTCTGAGATTGATCAGGTCTGATAGCTCTGAGGGGGATTTGCCACCAACAGGACAAACATCTAACAGTTTACTGGGTCATCTTGTAAAATACTTCAGTGATGCTGAAAGGGGAGACATCTCCAACCTCTCCAGGTTCTTTATAGAGGTCGGAGCGTCGGTCCTGCAGGTGATTTGGTCAGTTGGTTTTGTTAACACTGCTCTTTACCATCGCTTGCATTTGGGCTTGTTGTATCCTCTGCCAGCATCCAATCACAAATGAGGAGTACCAGCCAATCACAGAACGAAAATACAGGGGAAAAAAATCATGCAAATAAACAAGAGCAAATACGGGCTGAGCGGACGCCACAGGGTTCGCTGTCGGGGAGACGAGGTCACGACAGAGTGCATTTCAGGATCGATTCGGCAGCAAATAAATATTAACACGGTTTAAAATATTCAGAATCGATATGTATAAACCTGATGTTGATGACAACAGTCATTTAGTTACATTAAAATAACATGAATTTGAATTTGTGCTGTGAGAACAAAAAAAGAGGTTGTTCTGAGAGGAAACTGTGTCAGGCATCAAACAGGATTCTTACCTTCTACAAAATTTCTCTTGCTGCAGTGCACCGTGAGGCTCAGTGCACTGAAATGATTTAGTTTATGGTTTTAGTTTGTTCCTGTCCTGATTTATTACAGCTTGGATCTAACTCACAGGATTGGCCATCGATCCCCAAACCTTCTGGCTGTTGCCATGGTTACAAACCATGTTACTGTCTGAACGTGATCATTTCCTGTCTCATTGACCTTTCTAATAGTAACATTGTGTTGCCTGATTTGAATTTGTTACCATAACAGATGGACATGAAGGCCCCCCCACCGTATGGAGGATAAGTCTGATGATGGATGGACTAAACAAGCCAGATGGCAAAAAAGGAGTTTCTTACCCCGCTCCTTCTCAACATGTAACCCGGATGCAGGATGATTCACTTCACAGGTGAATGTAGACGTGTCCCTCCTTAAAATCTCCACACTGTCTCTTCTCTGGAAGGTGTCGTCTTCATTTGGTCGAACGCCCGAGGTAACCACTCCGTCCTCTTTAGTCAGAACTCGGCCGTTTCTTTTGATCTGCAGGCTGATGTCTTTTAGGTAGGAACCTGTGGCCAGGCACGTCAAAAGGACCTTTTTGTCATTGTTTGTGTTCTTTGAGAACAAGAACACCTCAGGTGGAGCTGGACAGAAAAATGTAAAATCATTGTTTGCTGCTGGCCACAAAAAGAAATGTACAACCAAGACCCTGTTACTGAAAGCATCTCAAGGCTACGATGATGAAATTTAAAAGTTTTATTTAAAGCTAGAGGGCAGGACATTTACAAACAAATGAAAGTCTGTTATCAAAGGAAGGTTAAAATCAAATCAGTTCTGAAAGAACTGAAGAAGCCTCTTGGATGAGCAGTGAAACGTCTTCATGTATCTTTAAGGTCCAGCTGCATTGATGTGAACCCACGTTGGTTTTCATGATGATATATTCTCATCTTTGTTTTTGTTCATGTCTTGTCTGTTGTTGCCACACGTTTATATAAATTACAAATCTATAAAATGTTTACTGCACATTAAGTTTCATATTCAGAACAACTTAAAACTAATTTAATTATTATTTTATTTTAAATGTATCCAAGAAGCTTCTGTTCACTGGCTCTTAAGAAAGGCTTCTGCTTTGAGAAACATGTAGAAATGTAATCAGCAGAAATGCTCGTAAAAATTTATTTATACTTATGAAAACAAGTTTTATCAGGAAACAGACCCAGTTCATTATTTTCTAGAAAACAAACTATAAACAAATGATTTTCTGTTGTACATACAGGCGGTTTCACGCTGCTTTTGCCCATATTCCACGAACTTCTTCAATGACTCCATGCACTCGTTCTCCAGGTAGTGCCTGGCCACTTCTGTTTGGACCTGGTCACTCCACTTCCTCTTGGTCCGGATGGCTGCATCAGTCGCAGCGACCCAGTCTTTGTTGGCGTCATCGAAGGAAAGAAAGTCGTTTCCATCGTAGGCGTAAATGTTCTTCCCACGGTGAAACGTAATGCTGCCGTTGGGCTGCATGTTTCCCTCACAGCCGCTCATCCATTGAAGAACATGGAGGTCTGAAACCAGACAGAGGGCCGGAACAGTGAAACAACACAGCTTGAATATTGAATATTTTATGGCACACTGACACCAAAGACAAAGATTTAAAGGGGCAGTTCATTCCCAGTTTAGTACATCAACACACATGGGCAAACTGACTTTACTAAACAAGACTAAAGGGGCCAGTGTGCTGATGGTTGGGTGGTGGAACAGTAAAGATGGGCATTTCAAGCAAAAACACTATTGGATAGTCACTGGGAACTGTTCAACCATTCTTTGAAGAAACCAACAGTCACACCATCTTCAGGCTGTGATTGGTCAGCTGGGTGGAGGTCAGCATGGACGTGCCATGAATGAGTTGATCTAAACTGTGAAATGTCGGCCTTTGCTCTCCAACATATTGAATTGAAAGGGGCTGACAGGCCCGACCTCCGTCTATTGTGACAGGTTGTTGGACAGAAATTCAGTTGTTTGCCCTCTCAAACGCATCTATGTGTTTGGTGACTGTAAGCTGATCAAAACTGTGAAACGTCTGCCTAAATTAGCTCCAACATAAGCCCATACTGGGAGAAATTGATGCTTTAAAACAGAATTATTGAAGGTAACCATAAATACAGAAAAACATCAGATAACAGACTAACCTCTTGGAAATAGCATTTGACAAAACAATCTCACCAGGAGGTTCATTTAGCAGATCAAAAGCTCCAGAACAGCTACTGAATGGACCTTCTGTTATAAACTGTATAAATATGTAAATATTTCTTGTTCCTGACTCAAAGAACAAACCAGCAGGAGTTTCATGCAGGAGACCAAACAGAATTCATTTCATGGATCTTACCTGAGTCACTCTGTCCCATTCGTTTCATCAGGATGCCGATGCTGATTGTTAAACTCTGCTGCTTTCTCTTACGGGACTGTGTGCCTTTGACCCAGTAATCTGGATCCAGTCTCTCTTTCATCCAGTCCTGTTTGGGAACTTTCTTCTGGTGCTCGCTGTCAAAGTAGTCGATCATCCTGCCGTCCAGCAGACCCATGGCTGAGAACTGGTGGATGCCCGGGAGTCCGACAGGTTTGGAGAGAGCCGTGTAGATGTAAGTGAGGGAATGTGTCTCTGAGAGTCACACAGACAGACATATTTATTCTCTGTTCCTGTAATTATTTGTTATATTCTTGTTGTTGTGGTCTTGAATGTTTGACTTTTCTCTGACTTGAAAGCACAAAGGTAAGAAACATTTAATAAAGGTCAACACAGGTGCATTTCCTGAATTTTCTTTAATCCAGACAGTTTTCTCTTTAGAGAGTCAATAAAAAAAAAACCCTGACCTAAATGTATTGACATATAGATAAGATCTGTTTGCATGGAGGATATTCACATAATCATTTCTTGTATTTGGATGTTCTCAGTCACTTAGCATGTGGAATGGGTGTAAAATAATGTTTAACATCAAATTCCTTCCTCACATTAACTGAACTTACCGCTGTTCACCGTCGGTCCCACGATGGAAACTGCAACCATAAACACTGTAAACACAAAGTTCACTACATTCATGTTTTTCAAAACTCAGCAGTCGTGTTACGATCCACGGTCTACATAAACAGAACTCCATCCTCCCTGTTCAGGGAACTTCTCCAGAACATGTCTCCATTCAAAGTAGCCGATTCATTTGACGATGTGTAAAACGGTGTAGCCTCCTACAGGCCTACTTCTTCTTCAGTCACAGTCCCTGTGAAAAAGACTCGTTTCACAGTCAGCATTTGATCCATTCGGTCTGACCAAAAAAAGAAAGTCTAGAGCCGCACGATTAAATCATTTTGTACCTGAGGAGGAATAAAACCGAAAGCTAAAAAGGTGCCCGGCTGGTTTGGGAACAGCATCTTGTGCTCATGCTTCACATACCTGTGTAGGGCGATTGTTTCACATATCAGAGCCAGGAGAGGACGAGGAGGAGGACGAGGAGGAGGGCTGGGTATTTTACTTGAAAACAAAAAGCCCAAAAAATGTTTTTCTACAGCTTTCCTATTTTGTTTTTAGTTAAAATAGTTTAGTGTTAAGTTTTATTTTTAATAGACTATTATAAATAACCTTAAGATTTAGAACTGCTAGTTTGAATGAATATGATACTTTTCATCAAGTTGATTAGCCTAATTTATATATATATATATATATATATATATATATATATATATATATATATATATATATATAGATAGACTATAGTATTTTTTCTGCTGTCATTATGGACACCAAATAGTTCATTTTCCCAGTAGGCCTACAGGGTGACATGGTTACAAACTTGTTAGAGTCAGGGCAGGGCCGAGTTCATCTCCAACTAAACGTTGCAAACGGTGGTGCCTCAAACACTTTGGGGCATCTCAAAACTTGTTGAACCGGTTTGAGGACTTCGGGGTAAGCTCTTGGTGGGTACCTCCAAACGTGATGCTCCTGTCAGTTACAGGCTTGTTTAGTGGGAGTGTCAGAGATGTTAACCAGTCTGCTGCCACCTGTATTAAACACATCCGTATTAAAAAGCAGTGAAGTGTACGCAGAGGTTCTCCTTTGACACGCAGAGGAAACCACAGCCTTTGGAAACATGTTTAATCTGGAAGCTGTAGCAAACAGGAGCAACACGTTTGGAGACTGAAATTATTGTTAAATTTTTAAGGGAGTTCAAAAATGCACTTGTTGATTGCTGACAATATTTTGATAGCTATAGATTTTTATAGAAATTCGAATAATAATTGGGTATTTTTGGATCATCAGTTACAATGCCATTTTGGGGCATCTCAAAACTTGTTGAACCGGTTTGAGGACTTCGGGGTAAGTTTTTGGTGGGTGTCAGACGTGTTGTAAAACACAACCGTATTACAAAGCCAGTGATCTGTAGCAAGGGCACTTTTTATATACAGTCTATGACTGCGACACACACACAGAGGATCCAGAGAACCAGAGTAAAAATTGTCGTCAAACATGTTGAACTTGTCCTGCATGTGCAGATTTGTTTCCGGGTACACATCACACAGTAAACAGCATTTTAACCTGAGGCAGAGATTTTGTCATTATTCACATGAGATAGGCTGCAGTCATCAATACAAATAAGTTCTTTGAGGGTTTTGGGAATTAAGGTAACCAAATCCTTTTTGAGTTATTTCTAATCCACAAAATTCTGTAAACGCCTGATAAAATCCTGCAGAAAGGCCTTCAGTTCCAGAAGATTCATTAATACACATATCACATTTGTCAATTAAATTAAATGTTAGCGTAAAACCGTTTTTCAAGGTCTGAAGTGGAATAACATGGGGCTAATAAAAATCCATATTTATAGTCTAATACGTTGAAACCCGTCCTGTTGCTATTCCAGAATTTGGAAAATTATCAGGAGTGTGTTGAGAATTTCAGGAAGATAATCATGGTCAGTTTTAAAGTTATAGCCGTAAATATTATATACATGTGTACATTTTTAAGGTGAAGTTTTCAATGCCAATAACTTGATGTTGTAGAGCCGCAACACCAGCAGAGGGGGCTGCAATGGTGCTTGATCCTGAGTGGTGAGGAGAGGTTTGTGTCGGAGGAGTGGAGGTGCGGAGGGGATTGTTGCAGTAGAGCAAGTTTGTGAGGTAGGAAGGGGCTATACTGAAGTTTTTTAGGGTTTTGGCAGATAAGCCATAGAGGATATTGCAGTAGTCTATTCTGGATGTGATGAAGGTTTGGATCAAGATTTTGGCAGCAGAGAAGGTGAGTGATGGGCGGAGACGGACAGAGTTTTAAGGTGAAAGAAGGCAGTCCTGGTGTTTTGTGTTGATGTGGTGTTCAAAAGTGAGGTTGCTGAGGTTTCAGATATGTGGTGAGGGAGGCAGGGTGGAGTTGTTGATGGAGAGACTGAAGTTTGTTGTGAGGAATTTTGGGCCGATGATGATCATGTCAGATTTATTTCAATTGAGTTGGAGGGAGTTGGTTTGCATCCAGGTTTTAAAGTGGAACAAGTAGCTGTGGAGATGGATTTGGTGGCGATAGAGATCAGGACGTCATCAGCGTAGCAGTGGAAGCGGAGACCATGTCTACGTTTGACATTTCTGAGTGTCAGGATGTAAATGATGAACAGAAGAGGACCAAGCGCCGAAACTTGGGGACTGACAGAGCAGTGGAGGAGTGCAGTTGTTGATGAACTGTTGTCTGGGATAAGATCGGAGCCGGGAGAGTGCAGTGCCAGTGATGTTGGAATAGGGAAAGAAGAGTGGATGGTTGATGGTGTCGAAGGCTTCAGTGAGGTTGAGCATGATGAAGATGGTGAGGTGACCAGAGTCAAAAGGCTGTTTCAGTGCTGTGTTGTGAGCAGAATCCTGATTTAAAGGGTTCAAACTGGTTTAGAGGTGAGCTGGGTTTTAATTTGAGCTGCGACAAATTGCCAGGGAGGGAGATTGGAGATCGGACGTTAGACATGATGTCGGGGTTGAGACCAGGTTTCAAGGATGGGGGGTGACTGCAAATTTGAGTTGTGTAAGGACTGATCTGGAGGTTTCTCGGGGCCCCCCCTTTAGCTCGGGGCCCTAGGCAATGGCCTGCTTTGCCTACCTGTTTGCAACAGCTGCAGTCCCCGACAATTTCACTCTGCGGCCGAGTCAAACACTGTAGTGGTTCGGTTTAGGTCAGTAAAATGCTTCTGTAAACACGTTTAAGTGGCTTGTGAAAAACAGGCAAAAACAAAATGTACTTACCAGAAACATTTTAACAGCCAACAAGTTTGTGTCATTTAGAACAACAAACACAGAACAAGCAATTTTTAGGCGACCAAAATGTTCCAGTTAACTTTCATGACCTGAAAACACACCGTGAAAGGGTCAAAGGTCTTAGATGGAAAACCCATCCAACCAAAAAGCCTTCATGCCTAGTTAAATGTATTCACCTCTATCCTAACTGACAGGTCGACGTGGTAGCAGGGCCGTGCAGAGACCTTTGGAAGGGCAGGTGCTCAAAGTATAAAAAGGGCACATGGAACAAGGATTTAAATTGGACTCTTCTCATACTATTGACAGAAATACATTGTTATGTTTTCCTTGTTGACACACATATACAGATGCTTCTGTATCGATACGTCAGCAAATGAGGTGACGTAAAAGAAACAGCTGAATGCCCAACTCTGGCTTTAAAACACTAGGCTGACATAACTTACAGGGAACAGTTGCTGTTGAGGGGTTGCTATGGATACAGCTGCTGCTGCTGTTGTTGTTGCTGATACTACTAGAGGTGATTTGTAACTACAGATATTAAAACAACTATAAGATATATATTAGCTGATTAAACAATTATGTGACCATAATTGATTGTTGCAGTAGAGCAAGTTTGTGAGGTAGGAAGGGGCTATACTGAAGTTTTTTAGGGTTTTGGCAGATAAGCCATAGAGGATATTGCAGTAGTCTATTCTGGATGTGATGAAGGTTTGGATCAAGATTTTGGCAGCAGAGAAGGTGAGTGATGGGCGGAGACGGACAGAGTTTTAAGGTGAAAGAAGGCAGTCCTGGTGTTTTGTGTTGATGTGGTGTTCAAAAGTGAGGTTGCTGAGGTTTCAGATATGTGGTGAGGGAGGCAGGGTGGAGTTGTTGATGGAGAGACTGAAGTTTGTTGTGAGGAATTTTGGGCCGATGATGATCATGTCAGATTTATTTCAATTGAGTTGGAGGAGTTGGTTTGCATCCAGGTTTTAAAGTGGAACAAGTAGCTGTGGAGATGGATTTGGTGGCGATAGAGATCAGGGACGTCATCAGCGTAGCAGTGGAAGCGGAGACCATGTCTACGCTTTGACATTTCTGAGTGTCAGGATGTAAATGATGAACAGAAGAGGACCAAGCTCGAAACTTGGGGACTGACAGAGCAGTGGAGGAGTGCAGTTGTTGATGAACTGTTGTCTGGGATAAGATCGGAGCCGGAGAGTGCAGTGCCAGTGATGTTGGAATAGGGAAAGAAGAGTGGATGGTTGATGGTGTCGAAGGCTTCAGTGAGGTTGAGCATGATGAAGATGGTGAGGTGACCAGAGTCAAAAGGCTGTTTCAGTGCTGTGTTGTGAGCAGAATCCTGATTTAAAGGGTTCAAACTGGTTTAGAGGTGAGCTGGGTTTTAATTTGAGCTGCGACAAATTGCCAGGGAGGGAGATTGGAGATCGGACGTTAGACATGATGTCGGGGTTGAGACCAGGTTTCAAGGATGGGGGGTGACTGCAAATTTGAGTTGTGTAAGGACTGATCTGGAGGTTTCTCGGGGCCCCCCTTTTAGCTCGGGGCCCTAGGCAATGGCCTGCTTTGCCTACCTGTTTGCAACAGCTGCAGTCCCCGACAATTTCACTCTGCGGCCGAGTCAAACACTGTAGTGGTTCGGTTTAGGTCAGTAAAATGCTTCTGTAAACACGTTTAAGTGGCTTGTGAAAAACAGGCAAAAACAAAATGTACTTACCAGAAACATTTTAACAGCCAACAAGTTTGTGTCATTTAGAACAACAAACACAGAACAAGCAATTTTAGGCGACCAAAATGTTCCAGTTAACTTTCATGACCTGAAAACACACCGTGAAAGGGTCAAAGGTCTTAGATGGAAAACCCATCCAACCAAAAAGCCTTCATGCCTAGTTAAATGTATTCACCTCTATCCTAACTGACAGGTCGACGTGGTAGCAGGGCCGTGCAGAGACCTTTGGAAGGGCAGGTGCTCAAAGTATAAAAAGGGCACATGGAACAAGGATTTAAATTGGACTCTTCTCATACTATTGACAGAAATACATTGTTATGTTTTCCTTGTTGACACACATATACAGATGCTTCTGTATCGATACGTCAGCAAATGAGGTGACGCAAAAAGAAACAGCTAATGCCCAACTCTGGCTTTAAAACACTAGGCTGACATAACTTACAGGGAACAGTTGCTGTTGAGGGGTTGCTATGGATACAGCTGCTGCTGCTGTTGTTGTTGCTGATACTACTAGAGGTGATTTGTAACTACAGATATTAAAACAACTATAAGATATATATTAGCTGATTAAACAATTATGTGACCATAAAAAGATTGTTGAGTGTTTGGGACCAGCTCACAGTGACAGAGCTGCTGCAGCCACTACCAGGCTGACTGCTGGGGAGACGCTCACAGAGCTGCACACAAAGAGCTGCAGGTGGAGGAAATAAGATACCAGATTCAAAAAAGAGTGGGAAATAATCTGAGAAGGAAACATTAATGGGGAAAGGATGAGGGAGGCCATGGCAGGGTGAGAGTGAGACAAACACATCTACAGACAGAGGTGTGTGTGTTGCCTGCTGTGTGTCTATGCAAAACTGTGATAATGATTTTATATATTGCATTGTGAACCTGAGATATATTTGGATTTTTATTGACTATATGTCTGATCATATATCTAAATAAATAAACTAGCATTAATCTTTTATAATATTCCCGACATCAAAGTAAAGAGTGAAGAAGAAACGGACCAATTAGATTTCAGAAACATGTATGAAATGTTTCTGAATCTTATTTCCTCCACCTGCAGCTCTTAGTGTGCAGCTGGCTCCCAAACACTCAACAATCTTTACATCTTTTCATGGTCACATAATTGTTTAATCAGCTAATATATATCCTGTTTTTGTTTTAACAATTCATACATTTTTCTGAAATCTTATAGGCCCATTTCTTCTTCACTCTTTACTGTGATGTCAGGAATATTATTTATTTTACATCAGCACAGACACTTTTTATATGTGTTTCCAGTTATTGAGTTTTTATTGTAGTTGAGCTGCTGTAAACATACTGCTGCTGTCAAATGTAAATATATTCAATACAGATCTGAATTTAATGATATATATATTTTTTTTTTTACAGGGCAGGAGGTTGTAAGTCAGAGGAATAGGCTTAACATTTTACCAATGTTGTTCTACTTATTTTAAGGCACAAGGCGTTTAATTAAGTTACTTTAATAATCCTGGTTTAAGTGCAAAGATTTTAGTCAAATTACATAGAAAAGATCAGACCTCTCGACGCCCGTGAAACTTTTCTCCCCAAACAGAACCAAGTGAACAGAGCAGCTTAGTGTAGAAGTAAGGTCAGCTGTCGGCGTGTCTGCCGGCAGCTGATGTTACTTCTACAGGCGACACACATCGATAAACAACAGCTGTGCTGCTCTTTGCAACAATCCACAACAAGCTCACTGCAGCAAACCTCTTACCGCCGGAATCGAAGGCGTCCTGTAGGCAGAGCTGCTGAATCACTAACGTGTCTGAACGGGAGGGCTCGTCACAGATGAGGTCATCAGGTGAAAGGTCATAATGTGGGTCATTTTATTTACCGCGAAATTATTATTAATTTATTTTACTAATAGTTTGATCGGACAGGCCTTCACAAAAGGGCCTTTACAACTTTTAACATAAATAAAATGAAGGAAATTTTGCGAAAAAAGGGCACTTTGGGCAGCAAAGGGCAAAAGGGCAGGTGCTCAAGCACCCATCGCACCCCCCTCTGCACGTGCCTGCGTGGTAGCGACTTATAAATCACAAGGTGGCCCCGCCTTAAAGCCTCCCCTGCTTGGGGGCTTTATTTCCCTATAATTAGTATCATCATATACTAAATGAACATGTGTTGAAGACTTGAAACTAGCAGCTGTGACCATCAGAAAAGTGTTTGAGGAAATAAATCAGTGGACATGTAACCTCATTTTCTCATATAATTCAATGCAATCCAGCTTCTTTTCCCAGCCAGTGGAGTCGCCCCCTGCTGGCCTTTAGAAAGAATGCAGGTTTATAGCTCTTCCGTTGGCTTCACTTTTCATTTTCGGAGGTTTCAGCTTGTTCAGGACAGATGCAGGAGAGCTCGCTAACTGCTGCCACAATGACATTTCTTCCTCACAAAGCTGGTAAATCTGTACTGCAGGACAGCTTACTGAGCACCACTTCTTTTCAACAATTATTTCATTATTATTTATGTGTTTGACGTGCAAATTACTCAAACACCACAACCCACAAAAAGGCAGCATCCAAAAGGTATTTAACAATTAACAATCCTCACATATTAATCAACAGCTAGATAACAATACTCTATTTATTTGGAAAAAAAAAGACAAAATGAAAATGATATTCTATTTGTTTAAAACATAAACAAATATTTTATAAATAACTGTATTTAGAAAACATACCAGGAACAATTTACCAGTAAATTATCAAAACAATGTGACAACAGTAAAACTCTGCTAACAGCATTCATTTAATCCTGGATAAAAAAACTGACTACATTTCTAATTCAAAGGGGCAAGCTGGTGACAATGTCAGACTTTATCCAAGCTATAAGTCGCTTCAACCTTGGGATGTATAACACTGAACATCTTCTTTTCTGTGTGGTCTTTGCTATTTTGTGTTTGAGCGTGAGCAGAAGGATCAGCTGGGAGTACATCCTGTCTATGGAACAATGTCAGCTTTCACTCTGGTGTCCGGCTAAATAAGTGGTTCAACATCAACCAGCAACCAGTGATTCATAAATAATTAACTTCAAGTTTCAACTACAATTTTTCTGCCTGCAGGTGGAAGGTCTATGACCGAAGCTCATTTACTACAGAAAATCACTTACAATGGAAAAGAACTGGCCTGTGGTGAGACGTGTGCTGAGTCGTTACAGGAGGGTTTTCCTCTTTTGCTTGGCGAGGCAAAAGGTTGCATGTGATGTGGATGAAGTATTGACTTTGATTTTGCAGTTGTGCAACATTTTTGAGTGTAATTTGCTTTTCAGTTATAGTTTTCTTTGTTCTTTGGGCTTACTGTATTTCAATATAAAGATATTCAATACTGCATTACTTGCAGTACTTACAGTATACTATGTATTTACTGTACTAAAATAGAAAAACCCCTACAAAATGTGTTTTCTCTACCTCACATTTTCTTCCTAACATTTTCTGTAACTACAGTGGATAGAAAAAGTCTACACAACCCTGTTGAAAAGCCAGGTTCTTATGATGTAAAATAATGAGACAAAGATAAATCATGTCAGAACTTTTTCCACCTTTAATGTGAACAATTGAATAGAAAAACAAACTGAAATCTTTGAGGGGGAAAAATGAAAAATAAAATTACTTACAGTATTACATTTTATCAGGCCTTTATAGAGTTTGTAAAGGCCTGATAAAATCCTACAAAAGGCCATCAGTTCCAGACTTATTAATTCAAGATCATCAGTGGAATAAAAGACGTCTTCTGTTACATTTTCATCATAAAGCTTTCTGTTATATTATTAAGGGAGTTAACATTGCTGACAATGTTTTGATTTATATAGATCGATATCTAAATTTGTGCAATAACTGGGCAGTTACAGTACCATTAACATAATGTTATTGGATCATCTCACTTTTCCCATGTTACCTTTTCAAACTGAAAAAAATCAGCAGAATGTTGTTCACCTTTTGAAACCACTTTTTTTTTCTTGATCTTACAAAGACACTTATGGCTTTGTTTGAAAATGTTTCATTCAGATGAAACTGTCCTTCCCTTCTGACATATCTGCAGGGCTTCTCTGTGACAGTCATTATTTTAGAGACCACTGTGATGGCAATTTGAGTTTTAAATAAACAGCTCAGGCAAAACACTTGTCTTTTGGTGAATTTATGCCTTTCTCATCCTGTGAAACTCTGGTGTTTGAGCGTCTGACTCTGTCAGGCACATAATAGTGGGCATAGTGAGTGTGGAACCGGCTCAGAGTGGGCAGGATGGTGTCAGAGGTCGGCAGGTAAGATAACATGTCACCATCCAGGTCTCAAGATTTGATAGACATGTTGCCCACATACCCACACGTGTTGTCTCAGCGCTCCATAGCCATCAGAAGAAGGAATCGTAAGGACCGGGTTGTCGCTCCCTGGGTGGTGCAAACTTATGGTGTCAGTCAGGTTCAGTTGGGCGATGTGGCTGTGTCCATCTGCACTCCTTCGTGGCTCCATTATCCCATGTGGTGCTGCAGGTTGTGGTGACCATCTGCTTCCACGATGAGGTTCCCAAGAAGCGCATCTCTTGGTGTGAGACACTGTCTTGTGAAACAAGCTCAGCTCACTGATCTCTATCTTCGTCTGGTTTGAGGCCGTCTGGTTGCTTTGGCACTCACTTGCAGTGGGTGGCGTGGATCCAAGTTGCTCTTTCAGCCACTTTACTGCTGTTTCTGTTGTTGGCAGTATCTGAAACGGCCCAGTCCACCTCGCGAGCTGGCGGTTCTTTCTCCATCCAGTCTCCTGGCTCCAGGTCATGCAGTTTCTTTTCTGCGGCCTTCAGGGTGGCGCTTTTGACCTGCATGTGGATTTCAGAAAGCACAGAGGACAAATTAGCACAATATCTCAACATCTCATCTTCTCATTGGCTGGTATCAGGGAGTAGTCTTTATACCAGCCCAGTCCCCGTGTTCAACGGTTCTGCCAAATAGGACTTCAAATGGGCGAGACCTCCTCTGCCCCATATTCGGCTTCTCATGTGCATTAAAATGATTGGCAGAGCTTTTGTCCATGTTAAACCTGTTTCTTCACAACATTTGACAAGCTTGTTTATCCATGTGCCATTCTCTCTCTCAACTGCACCTCCACTAGCTGGATGATCATGCAACTTTGACAAAATTTCTGGGAGAAGTTGCAGAACCCCTTTGTGAACCAGTATCTGTTTATTTCCTGTGCCATACTCCCTTTTGACACATGGTCTTTACTGTGTGTCAACTTAGCATAATAAGGAAATAGATACCGGGGTCGCCCTTGCCTGCAATTCCTGCAAGTCAGCTGTAGGAGTCAACAGTGGGTCAGTCAAAGCAGTACATTCAGTTGTTAGTATTTGTTTTGCAGCAGCCTTTGCTGCAAGGTCACATGTGGCCTTCCCCTGTGAGACAGGATCAAGTTTGTTAGTGTGAGAGTCACATTTGCACACAGCAATAGTTTTGGGCAGCAGCACAGCATCCAGCAGAGCTGCAACCAGTTTGTGATGAGCAATGGGTTTGCCTGTGGATGTTAAAACTTCCTGTTTGCCCACAATCTCCCAAAATCGTGAATAACACCCCAAGCATAATGGCTGTCTGTAAAAATGTTTACAGTTTTGTCCTTTGCATATTTACTTGCTTCTGTTTTTCTAACTAACTCTGCTGCTTGTGCAGAAAAGTTTGAAGGGAGCGGTTTTGCCACGATTGTCTCCTGCAAAGTTGTCACTGCAAAACCTGCTCTATTTTTTCCCAATTGCTGGATCGCGGGATGCTGAGCCGTCCACAAACAACTCCATGTCTGGGTTCGTTAGAGGAGTCTCCTGCAAGTCTGCCCTTTGAGAGCAGGCCTCTGTTATGACTGCGAACCAATCATGTGTCTGTCCTTCATCTGGAGTTGGGAGGAGAGTAGCAGGGTTTAGTACAGTGCATCTTTTGACTGTAATGTTAGCCATGTCAAGCAACACGGTGTTGTATCTCAGCCACCTGGCCGTGGAGAGATGAGATGGTTTTTGTACAAGCAAAATCATAGACACAGCATGTGGAACCAACAATGTCAAGTCTGAATAACCCACAATGTCACGCGATGCCATGGCTGCTTTCTCAGCAGCTGAAGCTCTCAGGCATTTAGGCAGCCCTGCTGCAACAGAGTCCAGTTTGGATGAGAAATAAGCTACAGGTCGCCCCCATGGTCAACCGTCAAGTGAAAGTTTGGTTACAGTCTGGTAGACTGAGGGTCTGTGGAGATTAAAGAGCCAGCTTTATGTAAACAAAAAGAAAGAAGATGTGCGGTTTCTGCCCACGGTGCCTTAATGTGACCAAAGTTCATTTACCTGTTTCTTTCTCTCATTATAGTTTGAATTGCTTCAGTTTGCTTTGGGGTGAGAGGGCTTTTCTTTTCAGTGATCACATGACCCAAAACAATATCATTCAGACACAGACTGCAGTTTAGATATGCTGGCTTCATGGCCATCATCAGGAAGGGGTTAAATCTAGAGACGTCTTTCACAGAGATTTGTTTGTCATGACTTTCTTTTTTTCTTCATCTTCAACAGAAAATATTTCACAGTGTACCTGTATTTGACTGTGAAAGTCAACATTTGATCTGATGTCTTTTCCCACCCACCGGCTTCACAGCATGTTTTCATCCAGGGTCCTAAATCCTCCCACCTTTCGTGTTTAGCTTTGACCAGAGGGACATGAGAATCTTAAACAGAGTATTGCAGTGTGGGTCATTCACAGCAACAGACACAGCACATCTTTTATTGCTCCAAAACAACCAGTTGTTCTTATCTTTATGTTGTCTGAACCATTCATTCTCAAAGGTCATATCAGTACCCAGATGTTCATGTGCCCTGCAGCCCAGTTTCTGTGGGGACATGATGTCCGTCTGAGTGTCTGTGTCTCGACTTCTGGGATTGATTAGCTGAGTTAGCTGCTGCCTCTGGCATCTTCCATTGATAACCATATAGCAACTCCCTTTGACTCTGTTTAACAAGCTGTGATGCTACTTCACAAGTTCTAGCCACCACAATCCCCTGTGGAGTGGAAATCAGAACTATGTCCAACGGACACATCAAATTTCAAGCACGGAGATTCACAGGACAAAGATCTGACAGCAAAAAGGAATGTTTAAAACGCTTTTCAGTGTCTTCACTGCATGTTAATGGTGCTGTGAATCTCTGTACCAGAGGTTTCCCTGAAAGTCCTGCTGTCCTGAGCTATCTAGCACTCATTTATCAGAGTCTGCATGTCTGCTTCAGTTTTAACCTTTGTATATATATGTGTGTGTGTGTGTGTGTGTGTGTGCGTGCTCTCACCTGATTCATGTGCAGGTTGCTCTGTCATCTCAGTTCCAGTGTCCAAACCCTCCTTCCCTGGCCCCGGTCTCCCCTGCTAGTGCAATCAGCCACCTGTCTTTGTCGGCCTCTGGGCAGTTTCAGGCTGAAATGTCCGAAGCTTCTGTGCAGATGTGACAAGTATCAGACCTGCCACGCCCTCTTCCTTTGCCCCTGCGCCCCGGACCTCTGTAAATTTCATGATGTTCAGCGAAGTCTGTTCAGGAAGTTCTGTCACTGTCTCGCACGCCTTTGTGTGCACGCTGTCAATAGTGCCCAGTCCAGTCTCCAGAAATGATCAAACTACACCGTCTGTAATTTCTCTTCATCATCCCAGCACGGTTCTGACAGTCTAATGTCCTCTGTGGGATGACCTGCTGACATCCGCTGCCCAGGTTGTCCCCATCTCAGGGCCAACAGTCGTCTCAGTTCACCGGTTGTGGGCCTGAATTGTTGGCAAAAGATCAGCAGATGTTCATGATTGGAGGTTGGTAGATAAATCCTGCTGGATCTGGTGGTGCGGCTGGATGGCTCTCCGTGCGGTGGAGGATTGCTCCTCCCACAGCTGCGCCGTGCTCGCCAGCGGGTGAATCTGTTCAACAGCGGGTTTCTGCTCCTCTGCCTGTCCCCTGGCAGCGGCTGAGCTGCTGTTGCTGCTCGCTGCAGGTTGGTGAGCGGGTTTGGCCGACGGGTTGTGGGGAGCCGAGTCCAGGTCCGGATCTAGTTTGACACACTGAGATGCAGAATTGTTAGTGGGATCTGTCCCTGCCTTCATCTTTTCTGTCCCTGTGTCTACGCTTCTCAGCCACGCTGAATATGCTGCCCAGTTTCTCTCCTTCTCCTTTTCTCTAACTGCACCCTCAGAGCGTCTGACTGTCTCAGGCTGAAGCTGCCAGCTGCCGGAAAACCACACTGTGTAACCCACATGTCCAGTTGGTCAATGCTTCCCAAACCATAATTAGCACTCATGTAGGCTAATTAATGTTCGGAGCGTTAGGTGTTGAAGGGTCTTGTTCCTTCTTACTGTTATTTGAACCCATTTTCCGTTAGTTTGTGTAAATAAACCTCTGTTCCCAGAATATAATAAAGAATTAGCCATTTTTCCTTTTTTCTTTTTTTTAAAACTTAGAATCCAACTGTCCATTTGTTTCAAATTTTTTTTCATTCGCAATTCATTCATGCATCTGTAGTAAACACATTCAGATATTTAAAAGCCTATTTAACTGCTGTTTTAAAATTCTAATATAGAAATCAACTTACTTTTATGCTATGTTCATATTATTATTGTTATTTGTTATTAAAATTATTTTGTTGATGATGTATGTGTGTATATGTATATATTTTCTATTATTTAGTTTGTCATTACTTTATGTAGTGAAATGTTTTTGTTTTTTTTGTTTGGGTTTTACTTTTATTATATCCATAGGTGGAGGCGTCAAATAAGCCCATTTGGGGTTTTTTGCCTCTTCCTGCACTTTATATAATTTGTTAATATTTGTTTGTCTTGTTTTTTGTGTTTATTATTATTATTGTCATTGTATACATGTATTTAAACAGTGCAAATACAATAAATCAATCATTCACCCACACTTTACCTTCCCCAAAATAACAACTCGAGTAAAATAGTAAAATCTTAAACCAATTTTACAGTGAGTCCTGTACTACTCACACCTCTATTTTACCATGGGAACCAGACCCAAAAGAAACAGCTTCACTGTGGGAACCAGACCCAAAAGAAACCGCTTCACTGTGGGAACCAGACCCAAACAAAACTGTTGCAACAGAAGGTCCCAGGCCTTTTAAAGAAATCCACTGTCCCACAGTGATTTCTTGACCTTAGTACTTTTGCCACAAAGCTTAGCCGATTCACACAGCAGCCCCGGGCCTGCCCTGCTGACACGTCTGTCACGCTTCACCCTGAGAGGAAGCGAGAATCGTGCCACTTGAAAACCTACTCACCGAAAAAGAGAGTGCTGCCGCCACCAGGTTGTTTGTAGATCACAGCGGTGAGGGAGTCCCAGACACTCAGGGCCAGGCCTCAACGCTCTCACCCTATTTAGAGTTCAGGGCAAAACACTTGTCTTTTCGCGTGAATTTATTCAAGTCTTCTGCAGAAGGACCTCACAGGGACACACATGCATCAAACAGTATCATCCGAAAGTGAGCTGCAGTGTCTCAGCACATGCAGCTTTTATCTCCGTCTCAGGGTCAGAGCCCCATCTCACAAGAGAATAGGGCTCTGGCGGAGATCGGATTGAGTGTCCCTTAGGGGACACTTTCCTAGAATCTCCTGTCTCAGGGTCGGTAACCTATTCTCTTGTGAGATGAGGCTCTGACCCCTGAGACGGAGATTCAGATTGAGTGTCCCTTAGGGACACTTTCCACAGAATTCAGATTGAGTGTCCCTTAGGGACAGAGCCCCATCTCACAAGAGAATAGGGCTCCTGGACCCTGAGACGGCAGTGTCCCCAAGGGATCACAAAATCTGAATCTGTGGAAAGACACCCATGTCCGAAGAACATGTGGTGAGTCACTCAAAGTCATGACCTCTTCACGACATGGGCTGTAAAACATCACACACCTTGATTTACATCCCCTAGAAGGCCGGATGCCCCCCAGTGATTAGTGTTACAGGGCAGTGTGTTAAAGATGTTCTCATGGAATTCTCTTCACACCACATTTTCTTCTTTTAACCACTAAGTTTTTTTCTGAGACACTACCATCATTTCTCAATTACTGGCTTGCTTCAAATTTATACAAGTCCCAATTTCTGCTAAACGCATTTTTAAATTGTGATTTGTTCCTGAATTGCATTATTAATAGTTCAAGGTTTAATTTTAATAATGTTTTGCAACGTTAAACTACTGCGCTTCCAGTGAGTGCTTACTTGATGTTGCAGTGTGTTTTCTAGCCACAACACAGCCGTGTGTTCAGATCCATGGCCAGCCACAGATCGTTACTCCCACCGAGACCTCTAACCTCACACCATCGGTAAACAACTGTGACTCCAGAATAAACCAGAAATCAGTTTTGTGCTGCTTAGAAAACTTGAATATAGCTTTACTCTCAGCATTTCTTAACCCGCGTCAGGGAGAGTAACAATAAGGTAGAATCAGATAATTCCCTTTTCAACAAAGAAACTCACCCAAGACTACTCTCACACACACACACACACACACACACACACATTAGGTCAACCATCAGTCAGCATACAGAGACCAGTGATATTTACAGCTAAAGATGAAGGACACAAGTTCATAGCTCACATGTTGAGTTTATTGTTGTGATAGTTTTCATGAATAGAGTTCATAGTAGCACTTTAGGCTGGAGGGAAAATGTTAAATTTATGCAGTAGCGTAAGTTTTCCATGTTAGTTAAGGAGTGAAGTGCCAGAATACAGACCACTGACACATAGAAGAACACTGTGACGTGCAGCAAGCATACAGTAGTATATGAGTCTGTGTAATGAGTTCATGAACTAGAAAAGGTCAAAGCTTTTCAGTCTAAGATACATAGCCCGCATGAGTAGCAGAGTAGTGTTCCAGATATCACCTGGTCAGTAATGTTGCTGACACTATGACATATAAAGGGAGATACATGACATGTCAAAGGACTGTGGTTAAACAGAAAGTATCCTGAAAGGCTTCATACAACCTACCACCATAACCCACCAGTCGGCAGACCAAAGCACTGATTTTGCTTTAGCAATCTGATGTAGTGCCTGGTACAACAACAACTGTAACATTTTTAGTAGGTCAGGTTATGGGTATAATGAGTGAGGCTCACACGGTGCGTGGGGTCCTTCAGGTTAGACAGGAGAGCACACACGTCAGTCAGTAGACGTAAACAGCTCGCTGTACTGCAGCAGACAGCGTCTGCTGATGTGCTTGTGTTTCTGTATTTACAGAGAAAGAGAAAGCAACGGAGTTATTTTAAACTTATTCACGCCTTGGAAGTCCCTTTTGTGTGTCCAAGTGTGCAACACTGTCCCACAGTAACTGTGTTTGTTGAATTGGTAAATTGGGTTCCAGAGAGCAACGCGAATCTTCATGTATGAAATTACATTATCTGCAGAAATTAAGCAGTTCATCATTATTTTGTCTGTTTTATCCAGAACACCGTTTGTCTAGCCGCCGGTGTCGATTGCTGGTCACGCTGGCTGCAGGAAGAAAATCAGTGTTTCAGCCACGAGAGTCAGAGTTGTAACAATATACACTGCTCAAAAAAATAAAGGGCGGGAACACTTAACTCATGTAACTCCAAGTCAATCACACTCCTGCAGAAATCAAACTGTCACTTAGGAAGCACACACTGACTGATAATCAATTTCACCTGCTGTTGTGCAATGGAAAAGACAACAGGTGGAAATTACAGGCATAAGCAAGACACCCCCAATAAAGGAGGTTCTGCAGGTGGTGACCACAGACCACTTCTCAGGTCCTTTGCTTCCCGGCTGATGTTTTGGTCACTTCTGAATGCTGGCGCTTCACTCTGGTGGCAGCATGAGACGGAGTCTACAACCCACAACAAGCGGCTCCAGGTAGTAGCAGCTCCATCCAGGATGGCACATCATCGGGAGCTGTGGCAAGAAGGTTGTGTCTGTCAGCAAAGTGTCCAGAGCACCTGGAGGCTTAACAGAGCATGCGGGGCCAGCGATGAGTCGTTGTGACCGCCACCGCTTTTCAAAAAAGCGAGGAGAAGAATCTTCGAGCCCCGCACTCCATAGTATTAAATGCGATTCGGTTCGTTCGGTAACGAAGACTCCATGAGGGTGGCATAGTCCATCAAACAAAGCAGCCCAACAATACCGGTGGCAGGACGCTTAAAACAGCCAGAGAACACCAAGATTGAAATTCGCTTACCGTCACCTTCTATAAGCAGTTCACACTGAGCTAAATCAACTAAACTGGTCTGTTTTCGTATTTCAGTTTCGCTAAGAATAATATTTTCTGTAACTGTGACACTCCTCCCACCATCAGCCGGTTTATTGTGCGCTCCTCAACGGTTTACCGAAAGTAATCCCCAAATTGTTTTATTCAAGAGTAGCTCTATAAAAGTTAATTTCCGCACTTTTGTAATGTTTTTTACTTTTAATTGTGAAATTAGTATCCTAATTCGTAGGTCTTCTTTATTAGGCCCTTCCTACTCGCGAGAAAGCATCAAATGTTTAGGTATTAAAATGAGGGCAAAATAGGAACAATCTCCTGATCATCTCCATTGGCTTCTAAAGCACAGTTTTAACAGAAAGCACTATTGTTCTCGTTCATATTTTCCAGGCTGAAGCCAGTCAATTTAATTGTTTTATGCTAAAGAATCTTCTACTCATGACTTATAAGCTTTTATTACTACTATTATTTTGTTTTGTTGTTTATATAAATGTTTTTAAACTGGTTATAAATTGTTTCATGGATACTTCCCGAGGGTTTTGCACCGTCCATCGTAACATATCGACTGTTTTAATCAAGTTTTCTTGAAAATAAATAAAACTAAACAATGTGACGACGCAGGTCTGACGCAGTACTTCTGCTGCTCGCAACATCATCCAGCAGCGTGACCGCTAATGGCCGTAATAATGGTGTGGGTACGCCATGGGGGTCAAAGACAGCCCTCCATTAATAAGGCAAATACCATTAGTAAATGAGATTGACCTCAGACCATATGGTGCGGTTGGCCCGAAGACAAAATACGACCTCATGTATTGAAGTGTGTCAGTCTGCATATAGAACGCATTGATGCTATCTTCGCTCCTCAGACCCAACTAAGTGAAAGGACATCATAAGGGCTTCGCCTATCCAACCACGCTAGTAACTGGCCAGACTGTCCACCAGAGTTGGTAGATGACTTAGTCCAGGTCTGGGAGGATCGAATTTATCCTCTCCACCTCATCCCCGAAGTAGGGTGTCAGCAGGCACCGGTAGATTAACACCCACTACTGAGCCTCATTCTGAATTTGTTTTGTGACGTTTCGATCGCCAGGTTTACCTTTGGTTTGCGTGAAATCCAGACCTCCAAGCGTTTAATAACATTTCCAATTTCAATTGATAAAATTTGAAACAGGAGTATTAATTCATTCGATTCAGGATATGTTATTTATATATGGAGCAGTGTAAATATCATCCTAATAAACACAAAATTACGAACTTAAACAACAGAAAACACTTACCTGGGGAGCAGTTGGATGTAAAAGGATGGACCTGTTAATGAAACAAAGTTAAAATATTGCACAAATTAATTTATCCATTCGATGGAAGACCCAGTTGACTAACTTATTATTATTAACTACCAAACTAAAAGTTACGAACTAATGGGCACCAGATATTTGGGCAAAAAAAGACTTTGAAGGTCGCCAAGGCAGAAGTTATTTAGGCATTACCTCGTATACCCGTTCGTGTAGCTTTCAGTCAGTT
>JALXJV020000013.1:6204819-6289076 GCA_024633595.2 Lepomis macrochirus
ACCTTTAAACCTCACCAGCTTCTAAACTGTAAAACTTGGACATTTAAAATTTCAGGATGTGTTAAAGTACTAACTAATCCGGTTTTGTTAAGTCCTGTATCTGTATGTGCTGAGGTACTTTGGTGTTTCAGGCTGGGCTCCTAGAAAATCTGCAGTTTTATTCGTCCCTGCTCCCCTATAGGCCTTTATATATTAGGACTGGCCACTGTAACATGTAATTATCGCCTTAATGCATTAACGCCGACAATTATTTATCGCACGTTAATACAGTTTTTTTTTTAAATTAATAAAGAATTAATGAATTACATACTCAAAGCACTTTACAGGGAAGTGGGAGGATGTTGTAAATTATTTTAGAGCATTATAGCCTAAATTGTTATTATTAATTACTAGAGCAATGGTGGTCTACATTGTCATCATTTAAAGTGTTATTTTATAGTATGAAGTTGGGATCACAGTGTTAAAACTCTGTAGCTCTGAGTGTGTGCGCTCCTTTCTGTATCTAAGTGCCCAGCTGCACATGTGTGTCTGTGTGAGCAGCACAGTGGGATAGCAACACAGCATCAAAAACATGTAGAAGCAGAATTTGTGTAAATTGTGTTACAAAACAAACATCAATATAGTCCATCACAGTAAGAATGTCCTGTTTCTAGCTCAGAGCACAAACACCAGTTTATTCCACAAAGGTCAGGTTATGGATGAAATGTCCTCACCAAGCGGAGCATGCAGAGGACACAGAGAGGAGGAGCAGGCAGGCAGGGACTTTCTCATCATATGCTTTGGCACATCAAAATCTGGAGACACCGGAGACAGGCAGGAAAGGGAGCCAAGAAACAGAGCTATAAAAGGAGGTCCAGAAGGGGGTGAAAGTCTGTTGTTACACAATTTCATGTCAACTCGGGTCTCTGTTCTCTGTTCTGTTAACAGGATGAGACTCTATTTTGCACCGATCTCTGACAAAATCCGGTGGAACTTTTCTTTTCTAATCGGTGTCTGTTTTTGTGAAAATAAACATGTTGGTAAAGGTTCAAGCTTTTTTATCTGGCCTAAGTCTTGAATTTACTTTTCTTTTCTGTAGCCAGCTTCCTAATGTGCAAAACATTTTTCTACATCAACGTACATCCAGAACAGGTTTTACTATGTGATCGTGATGTCTTATTTTAATTTAAATACACGCAGTTAAATGCAGGTATTTAATACATCAGTTTACAAACATCCAGACATTCCAGCTTATAAGCACAATATAAGTCTTAATGTAACATAACAGTGCAAAATATATATAAATTAATAATAAAGTTAAATAACAGAATAGAAAGGAAATACAAAACAGGACAAACTAAGAGATGAGTAGGTGAGAAGGTGGCAGAAGATATTTTTTTCAGATGAACAGCTCTGAGTAGATGTTACTTATTGAAATGCTTTTCTTGTTTGAAACAAGTTTAAGAGACTCGATGTCAATTTCGATTAGGAACTTTAAAACATGGGGCAGACTTAGAGCATTTAGCTTCGTGAATATGAAACTTCCCCAACAAGATAAAGAGATTCAGTGACTGGGCTGAATATGTGCCGCTTATTTACTGACATGTGCATCCACACAACGATTTTCTGCCGCAGTGAAAAACAAACATATAACTGATTATGTCGATGCTCCAGCTGTGAGTCGCGTAAATAACTGAAAGAGTTTTGCAAAACAACATCTAAGATCTGAGGCGCAGACCTGCTTTGTTTGGGACTGTGCTGCACTTTATCTGAGGTGCTGAGGTGAACAAGTACGTTTCTTTTATCCTCCTCCTCCCTTCCAGTACCTTCAGTCCAACACGGTTCTGTGTCTGCAGAGCGGTCTGAAGGGGCGAAGTCAGCAGAGCAACATCGCAGCTTTATGCACAGCAGAGTTTAGGGCAGGTAGACTGAAAAAATAAATGATGACGTTGTTCTTGTAAAATTAGGTCATGTCAGATTCATTTCAATCGAGTTGGAGGGAGTTGGTTTGCATCCAGGTTTTAGAGTCCAGTGATGGATTTGGTGGAAATGAAGATCTGGACGTCATCAGCGTGTAAACCATGTCTACATATGATATTTCCGAGTGGAGGGATGTAGAGGATGGACAGGAGAGGACCGAGCACCGGATCTTTGGGGACGCCTTGTGACAAAGGAGCAGTGGAGGAGGTGCAGCGGCTGATGTTTATGAACTGTCAGTGATGTTGGAGTAGGTTTCCAGTGGATGGTTGATGTCGTAGGCTGCAGTGAGGTCGAGCATGATGAGGATGGTGAGGTGACCAGAGTCAGAGGAGAAGAGGAGGTCATAGGTGACTTTGTGTTGTGAGCTGAATCCAGATTGAAATGGTTCAAACTGGTTGTTAGAGGTGAGGTGGGTTTGAATTGAGCAGCGATAAGAAGATAAGAAGGGGAGACTGAAGACAGATGGGAAGTTGGAAATGATGTTGGGGTTCAGACCAGGTTTCTTGATGATGGGGTGACTGCTGTAAGTTTGAGTTGTGAAGGAACTGATCTGGAAGTTATAAGGATGAGTGGGGGTGATGGATGGAGACATCTTGGGGCCCCAAAGAGATCTGTACAGTCCAATATCGAACCAAACTGAACCCCCCAACCCTTCGGGGAATCACATCATAGACACCTCAGTCCAATCTCCAAACATTTATTTTCATTACCAGCTTAGTTTTAGAAAGTGCAGACACATACTTTATAGTAAATTTAACATGCAAACGTCCACCATCCTGTGCTAAACACATTTTTTATTAAGAAATTATATTTAAAAAATGGAATACACATTCATATTAAAATTTTGCAATTAATATAGACGAAAAAGTGCCTTAACTGAATAGTACATAAACTTTAAATGCAAACACCATCCTGATGATCAGCTGGAGAAAATTCAGTATGAACAGGCCATGTTTGCAGTTAGCAACACAAAAATGTGAAAAATATGTGGTCGTCTTATAACTAATAATCCAATAATACATTTTGGAGATATCTTTTGGAGGGCAACATGTTAAGGTGCATAGCCACGGAAGGGGGCGGGGGGGCTCATTAGGGGGATTCCAGCATAAGAACAATCATAGCATTTAAAGGGACACTCACACAGTTATCATTGCTGTAGGTTAAATAGGCCTACATAATCAGAATATACAACTGCCTGCTTTGCCTACCTGGTTGTAACAGCTCTGCTCTGGATGATCAGATAGTCTCTCTCTGTTGCATGGGGGCCACAGCGGCCGTCCCCGACCATTTCACTCTGCAGCCGAGAGGGGGGCACAGTGGTTCCTGTGGAACGAGTCCTCCCTTTGAACTTATGGACAGGTTTTACTTTTGAAACAAAAAAATAATAAAATTGTGCTCACCTCAGATTAGAGTGACCTCGACCACCAAAAAGAAGTCACACAAAATGGCTATTTGATTTTTGACACAGAGCCTCCAGTGTGACAGCGTACCCCGCTATCCCCTACTTACAAGAAACATTTTAACAGGCTGACACGTCAGAGTATCTTTCAGTACGACGTGAATTGAATGAATTGAAAACAGGCTCAAAGGTCTAAGAAGAAAACACAACCAACCAAAAAGTTCACAGCTAGTTAAATGTACACAGTGCAGTGGATACAAGTTGCCTCTGTCCTGATCGACAGTTCGCCCTGAAGTATCCTTTGCTTTATGATCTATTTTCCTCTAAATGGAACCATAATTTACTAAATGAACATCCTGCTGTGTTGAAGAACACTTGAAAGTGACAGAGACCATAAACTCATCAGGAAAGTGTTTACTGAAGTAATAAATCAGCTGAGACTCCAATGCAATTAAACTTCAGTTGTGCAGAGTCGCCCCCTGCTGGCCGTCACAAAGAACGCAGATTTCCTCATTCAGCTTCAGAGCTTCCAGCTTGTTCTGAACAGATGAAGGAACTGCTGCCACAAATAGACTCTTCCTCACAAAGCTGGTAACTCTTTACTGCAGGACACCTCATTAAACACCACTTCAATTCAAAAAACTATTTTGTTATGATTGACTTTATTTAACACGAGCACACAACCAACAAAAAGGGAACATTTAAAGAGACAACACAACAGGTAAAAGGGGAAAAAGGTTTGATCATGTTTTGGCCTTTTAAAGAATCAGACCTACATACACACACTTCTCATTCATAATTTCCCTTTGAAGAGCAGCCTAATATACTGTGCTGAATTTAATAGGAAAAACGGACAACTGTGGGAACTGGACTACTATTTGAGCTTAGTGGGGGTCTGTAGTATAACGGACATTACCGGCGGGATTAATAAATAGATAACTAAATAACAGAAGCCTGGACAGAGGCTTCTTTGCTCATTACGTGGTCAACACTTTCTCTCACACAGAGCAGCACACTACTTGCCCCAGCTGTGTGAAGAAAGTTTAAGTTTCAAAGCCTGAAATTAACCAGCAGACTCCTGCTCAGTGAGAGAGGCAGATCCGCCCTTTATTGTATCATTAATTATTATTAATCATGTCGTAATGACATTCATGTGGTGCGCAGCATAGTTCGTTTGGAAAAAGTGTTTCTTTGAGTGTGTTTCTTAATGTAATGTACATTTGTGATTAAAAATAATGGCGGTTGGTAAATGAAGTACTGACCCCCACAGATGCAGGACTGTACTGCTTCAATAGGCGCTCAGACCTCCTTATGGACCGTGAACTACATCCCTGCTGGACTATATGGATTATCAAACTGTAAAAAGGAACACACATGCAATACAACATGTAGCCTATACCCTGTATCCATTATTTTGTAAATATCCACTTGAATGAATGGAGACATGATAGCTGTAATAATACTTGTACTTTATTCTCTGTATAAACACAGATTACACAGTTAGAAAAGGAGATGGCAGCAGTGACTGATTTACATTATGCAAAACATTTTTTAAAAAGTCTGAATGCATGTACATCTAAATCACGCAAATTATGATCTGCCAACAGTGGCTGTGGTGAGGAGTAGTATCTTTATGTGGATAACTGTTTAACCTGTTCTCAACAGGCACCTTTTTCCATAAAAAACGCCTAAAATTACATACCCAAAATGAATCAGGAATAACTCCTCAACCATTTGGACTAGATGCATAATTCTGGTCTCCTTTGAAAAGTCAGAAGCTAAGGAATATAAATCTATTGTGTATTAATATATTTATTTTACTTTTACTGACTACATGGACATGCAATAAAGAAAAAATCTGATATTTTTATCCTCGCCTGAAAAAAAAGCTATATTTTAATGCAATAAACCATCAAAACCATCCTGAGCAAGCTTTTAGTGCAACTGGATATCTTCTAATACACATAGAATGCAATTGTAACTGTAAATCACATGAAAATAAACTAAAATACAACAGTTATCATACAACATTATCAAATAGGCCAGGCAAATTTCCAGATTTTGGCAATATTTATTGTTAAAATGCTGACTTTTATTGATAGATATCTTTAAAACACTTTTTCTGTCCATACAACTAAGATCCAAATGAAAAAACCCTGAAATATTGATAAAAACAGGAGGATTCATCAACATTCCTGTCAGTAAAATCACACCCAAGCTTTACAGGCCTGTAGATTGAGAATGGAACATCCCACAGTAATGGGATGGTATCAATCGATCCGGCTTGAGTAGACCTTTCATTGATACCCTGCATGTCTATATATCTCCAACGGATCGGCCACAAAATGCCAAAAAACACCGTGTGTTCTCAAGCGTTATGTTTCCTCTCTGCAGAAAAAGACGATAGCAGGCCGGCAGCTGGCCGCTATTGTGCAATAATCAATATGGCGTCCGAGTAGACCCGAGGCAACAACTTCGGCACATTTCGAAGTCAAAATGGCGGACAAAATATTTTTGGGGATTTTTGGACAACGCTTAAGCCCCTGTTTTCAACAGGTTAAATAGGCTAACCGTGTGTGTTAAATCTCTCACTGCTCCAAAACAGCTGATTCAAACCATCAACTCGTTATGAATCCTGAAGCTGCTTCAATCAGCTGTGTTGAAGCAGAGATAAATTAAATCATGCAGGACAGGGGGTAACTTTCTTCAGGAGAGGGAAACACTCAGTTAAACTAAGATTAATTCACACAGCCAGCAGAGTCTTTGCTTGTTTAAGTGTGAAAAAGCTGCACCAAACGGTCTAAACGATATAGATCTTTATTTTATCTTCTTTTGGACAAATAACTAACCTGAGCGTCGTCAACATATTAAGACAAATGCAGACCTATGCCCTTGCAAAATGCTTTACAAAAAATGAACACACAGATTCATACAGTCTGTGAGTAGCTTACGCTATCCAAAGGGGAAAAAAAGCTAATCCTGCTACTTCAGGTGCTAACGCTAGCCACCGCTAGCGTGAGCCTAACGCTACTCTATGTAGAACGACAAACACTTACACATGTGAAATGTTCTCTAATTTGTGTGATTTAGATGTACAATATTGACAGCGGAGCTATTTTGACGGCTAACATATGCATTCAGACTTTACTCAATGTTTTGGATAATGCTAACCAGTCACGCTGTCGCTGATGTGTAGAGTAGCTAAACAACCGATAATGCATCACGCTACGTCCTGTGGTGACGTAAAAAATGACCGGCCTGACAGAGGAGGTCTGCAGATAGACCCCTCTCCTTGAATTTGTATCCCACAGTAAGTGTATTTGTAGAATTGGTAAATTTGGTTCCAGAGAGTAAAGTGAGTCTGCATGTACTCTGATGGAAATGATATTCTCTGCAGAGACTTCAGACTTGTGACTCTTCATTCTGTCCCAGAAGACTTTGGGACTCAGGGCTGGAGTTTTTGTTGTCTGCGCTATTTCCTGCAGGGATGAACAAAAGTGTTCATTTATAAATACACAATAGATAATGAAAACAGAAGACTGTCTGCTGTAACTTTTTCATTCACTTTCTCTGGTAAATATTCTCCCATTGCAGTTTTAGCAAACACAACTGAAATGGTTTGCTGTGTTAATTTTCAGGGGAAATGACAACTTTACAAAGATACTTACTGAGGATGACAGAGACATGGCTGCAGACAGAATCATGTGACCCTGTGAAGAAAAGAAAATGTTTTTAATTTAACAGCTCGATGAAACATCATGTCTTTGTTATATCTTTCTAGAGGAAAACAGTTACTGTTGAGAGGTTTGGTCTCTTCCTCTGTGTTATCACACACACAGTAAATATTTAGTCCATCTGTTAAAACCTGTTTTTATATTTTTTACGTTGTCTTTTTGCTCGTGCATCATCTCATCACTGTTTTCAGGCTAATCGACAGCACAACTGTATAATGGGACTTTAAAGAACTACAATGTCTAAAGTTTGGTTTGAGCAGACTTTTGGGTTTCCTCCTTTTGAGTACGGGTTGTAACAATATTAATATAATTCACATTTAAAAGTTACAGGAATAACATTTTTACCAACAGAGCAGAGAAATAAAACACATTTGGGATCGACTGAGACACCTGGACGTGTTAATAAAGTTAAACACACAAAATAAACTTATTATTTTTATTAGAAATATTTGGAACAGCCCGTGTACAGCTGACTAACTTAAAGGATAAGGTTTAGTTCAGTCATGAAGTTACAGTAACCTCTGAACACTGAACTTTATAAGATTTAAATATGCAAATATTCTCCCATTGCAGTTACAGCAAACACAACTGAAATGGTTTGCTGTGTTAATTTTCAGGGGAAATGACAACTTTACAAAGATACTTACTGAGGATGCCAGAGACATGGCTGCAGACAGAATCATGTGACCCTGTGAAGAAAAGAAAATGTATTTAATTTAACACCTCGATGAAACATCATGTCTTTGTTATATCTTTCTAGAGGAAAACAGTTACTGTTGAGAGGTTTGGTCTCTTCCTCTGTGTTATCACACACAGTAAATATTTAGTCCATCTGTTAAAACCTGTTTTTATATTTTTTACGTTGTCTTTTTGTTTGTGCATCATCTCATCACTGTTTTCAGGCTAATCGACAGCACAACTGTATAATGGGACTTTAAAGAATGTCTCGGGTTACGTAGGTAACCCTTGTTCCCCGAGAAAGGGGAACGAGACACTGCGTCGGTGACGACACTCATGGGAACGCCTCTAGGCGTGGCAGGGCTGAATGCTTAATTAAAACTACCCAATCCTATTGGCTCAGTGAGAACGGTAGCATGTGACGGCGTAACCGTAGGCGCATATAAGCACGCCGCACATAGGTACATCAGCCTTAACTATGAAGCAAGGCACTCCAGGCGGGAGAGGTGCGGTGAACCGACGCGAGTGTCTCGCTCCCTTCGGGGAACAAGGGTTACCTACGTAACCCGAGACGTTCCCCTTCGAGGGGAACTCGAACTGCGTCGGTGACGTCACTATGGGAACGAGATACCCACTATGCCGCGCCGAAGCCCCGCCTGCCCTAGCGTGCAGGCACCCTGTGGGCACAACTAAAGGGAGAGCGCTCGGGTGCCGGGTGCGGAGGGAAGGTCCAGACTGTAAAACCGGATGAAAGTGTGGGGAGTGGCCCAGCCAGCCGCGATCACAAACCTCCTGGAGGGATGCTCCAGAGAGAAGAGCGCGGAGGCTGCCATGCCTCTCGTGGAGTGAGCCCTCACAGCCATAGGTGAAGGCAATTTGCGCACCTGATAGGCCAGGGAGATAGTCTGAACAATCCAGTTGCTGATGGTCTGTTTGGAAGCCGGGAGCCCAGCTTTCGGGGATCCAAAACATACCAGTAACTGATCTGCCTTCCTCCACTGGGAGGACCTCACATTGTATATACTCAGTGCCCTGACAGGGCAGAGTAAGTGAAGTCTCCCGTCCTCTGCCGTCACATGTGGTGGAGGATGGAATGCCTGCAACACTACTAGCCCCACCCTGTTGGATTGCACCTTGGGAATGTACCCCGGGGAGGGGTGCAAGATGGCCCTAATGTCCCCTGGGGCAAACTCCAGGCATTGAGGGGAAACCGACAGGGCCTGGAGGTCCCCCACCCTCCTCAAAGAGGTGATAGCGAGGAGAAAAGCCATTTTCAGGGTCAGGTACTTGGCCTCGGCCAAGTCCATGGGTTCGAAGGGGGCCTCAGCCAGTACTTCAAGAACCACCGTCAGGTCCCAGGTGGGAACTCTGGGGCGAGTAGCAGGTCTCATCCTCCGGGTCCCGCGGAGGAATCGTACGACTAAGGGGAGTCTCCCCAGAGGCCCATCCCTAAAAGGAGCGTGGAAAGCCGCGACAGCTGCCACATAAACCTTGAGGGTGGATGGGGAAAGGCCCGCAGAGAAGCGGTCCTGCAAAAACTCCAGCACCTGAGCCACCGGGCAGGTAACTGGGTCCACCATGCGTGTCCTGCACCATGTGGAAAATACCTTCCATTTTATGCCGCATATCCTCCGTGGTGGACGGGGCCCTGGAGCTAAGGAGTGTCTCGACTGTTCCGCCGTGAGGCCCGCTTCTAGGTACTGTGCCCCTTCACGGGCCAGACCCACAGCTGCCACAGGGCGGGGCAGGGTGAAGAACCCGCCCCCCGCCTGGACAGCAGGTCTCTCCTCAGAGGTACCTGCCATGGCGGACCGTCCAGGAGAGCCGTCAAATTCGAGAACCATACCCGGGTCGGCCAGAACGGCGCTACTAACAGCAGATGGATGCCATCCTGACGGACCCTCTCCAGGATCCCCGGAGCAGAGCTGACTGGGGAAAAGCGCATAACCGCAGCCTTGGCCACGCTGCGGTACCATGGCGCCCAGCCCTAGTGGGGCTGGGGTGTTAGGGAAAACCACAGAGGACAGTGCGTAGTCTCTTGAGACGCAAACAGGTCCACGCCTATGGGCCCGAACTTTTCGCGATAACAACTTCACCACCTCGGGTGAAGTCTCCATTCCCGCATGGCCAGCGCATGCCTCGACAGCAGGTCTGCTCCCTGATTCTGAGTCCCAGGGATAAACATCGCTCTGAGAGACCGGAGACTCTGCTGGGACCACAGGAGGATCTGATGCGCCAGTCTGCAAAGAGGGCGCGAAGCAGACCCCCCTGGTGATTCAGATAGGCCACCACTGCCATATTGTCGGATCTGACAAGAACGCGGTGACCCTGGAGTTCGGGCAGGAAGCTCCTTAGAGCCCGAACACAGCCAGCATCTCGAGGCAATTGATGTGCCATGACGAGTGATGATCCTGCCAAAACCCGTATGCTGAGCGGTCTCCCATGACCGCGCCCCACCCAGTGAGGGAAGCGTCTGTCGAAACGATTACACGGCGACAAGACGCCCCTAGCTGGGGGCCTTGGGACAGGAACCCAGGATCCTTCCATTTTGACAGGGCACGAAGACACCTGTGCGTGACCCGTATCAGACGGAACGGATTCCCCCTCAGGGAAAACCCTTTGGTTTTCAGCCACCACTGGAGAGTCCTCATGTGGAGCAGACCAGAAGGTATCACGCTGGATGCTGCTGCCATGAGACCCAATATTCTCTGGAAGTGTTTCACCATGATGGCCTGGCCCAGCCTTACTCTCTTCACCGTGTTCACCATGGACTCGATACGTGCTGGAGACAAACGTGCCTGCATCGTTAGTGAGTTCCATACTACCCCTAGGAACACAGTTCTCTGGGCGGGTGTCAACACACTTTTCTTCATGTTGAGCCTCAGTCCCAGGCGCTGAAGATGGGCGAGAGCGACATCTCGATGCCGAACCGCCAACTCGCGAGATGCGCCAGGATGAGCCAGTCGTCGATGTAATTCATCACTCGGATGCCCTGGAGCCGCAGGGGGGGCCAGCTGCATCCATACATTTGGTGAAAGTGCGAGGGAGAGTGCGAGGCGAAAGGCAGAACCCGATATTGGTACATGCGCCACGTAGGCTAATCTCAGGAACTTCCTGTGGGAAGGTCGAATAGAGATGTGGAAGTATCGCCCTTCAAATCTATAGTGATGAACCAGTCCTCGGACTGGATGTGGCTCCACGATGGCGGGATGGTGAGCATCTTGAACCTGTATCTCCTCAGAGATCGGGTTCAGAACCCGCAAATCTAAGATCGGACGCAGGCCTCCATCTTTCTTGGGGACGATGAAGTACCGGCTGTAGAAACCGGACTCGCGGGCTAGCGGGGAACGATCTCCACGGCCCCTTCTCCAGCAGCGAAGCAAACTTCCTGCTCTAGCAGTAGGTGTAGCTCTGGCGTACCACCGTCTGGGTTACCCCGTGAATTTGGGGGCTGACCCGAACTGTAGTCTGTAACCTTCGATGACGGTGTGCAGGACCCACGGGGACACTTCGGCAGGCTCCGCCAAGCCCCTGCTAACGTCACCAGCGGGACCAGCCCCTCCGGGCTGGTGGTCTGCGCTTCGTGCAGTCCTCGGATGGCTTCCTGAAGCATGTCGCCAGGACAGACTCGCCGATGATCTGCAACCTGGGGCCCGAGCCTCTGATCGATTGCCGCCCCTCGGGGCCGGCAGAGCAGTGACGGCTCGGTGGTGATCAGTGTGTCCCGAACGCCTCGGCGGCGGGAGCACGCTCGTTGATGATCTGCAACCTGAGGCCCTAGCCTCCGATCGACTGCCGCCCCTCGGGGCCGGCAGAGCAATGAAGGCTCGGTGGTGATTAGCGCGTCCCGAACGCCTCGGCGGCGGGAACACGCTTGTTGATGATCTGCAACCTGGGGCCCGAGCCTCCGATCGACTGCCGCCCCTCGGGGCCGGCAGAGCAATGAAGGCTCGGTGGTGATTAGCGCGTCCCGAACGCCTCGGCGGCGGGAACATGCTAACAGTTGCTCCGGAGGTGACCTCAGTCGGTCTCCGGGGCTGAAACACAAAGTCAGGACCTCTTTGCCTTACCCTCCGCGACTGAATGACGGTCCTCAGATCCTGTCTGTCAGGAGGGTTTGCGCGGGAGCGTGGCCTCGCGTCCCAAGCCCTGCGAGGGGGACCGCGAGAAGCCACACTTTGCCGCTGATCCTGACCGTAAGAGCTGGTAGATGGTTGCTCTCTAGGTGCAGAAGATGTCCCACCGGCTCGGCGGGGGAAATACTGCCGGAAGGCCTCACCCTGTGTTTTCACATGACGGAACCGGTCCACCACGGAGTTCACTGTGTCGCCAAACAGGCCAGTCGTGGAGACTGGTGCATCCAACAGGACCTGACGGTCCTTCTCTTTGATGCCTGACAAGTTCAACCAGAGGTGCCGCTCAGTGGCCACCAGGGCAGACATGGATCGTCCCACCGAGCGGGCCGTCTCCTTGGTCACTCTGAGCGCCAGATCCGTGGCTCTGCGCAGCTCCGCCATGTCGTCCTCGGAGGGGCCCCCTCTGTCGGCCATATCCTGCAGCAAATCCGCCTGGTACGCCTGCAAGACCGCCATGGTGTGCAAGCTTGCCCCCGCCTGGCCTGCAGCCATAAACGCCTTCCCCACCAGCGATGAAGTCATCCGGCAAGGTCTGGTGGGTAGCGCAGGTTTGTTCAGAGATGATGCCAAACGAGGGGAAAGGTAACTCGCCAGAGCTTCCTCCACCCGTGGCATCGCTCCATAGCCGCTCTCCTTAATCCCCGTCACATTGCTGTACTCCAGCAGCAGGGGAGTAGACAGCCTGGCAGAGAAAGGCTTATCCCATGATTTACACAACTCGTTATGTAAGTCAGGGAAGAATGGCAAAGAGCGGCGCTGTGGAGGTGCTGAGTGGCTCCGAAGGAAGCGATCATCCAGCCTACTGCTGGCATTAGGCTTCTGCGTAGCTTGCGGCCAATCCAGGCTGAGCCTAGCCACAGCCCGCGTCATCACTTCCAACAGTTCATCATAATCCGGCGCGGCGCTCCTCTGATGACGCCGGCCCGACACCCGGAAGTCTTCCTCCTCCTCCACGACGCCTAGCACATCTAGCTCCTCAGAGCCAGAGTGCAACAATCCGGCGGCGCGTCCCCGATCAAAAGAAGCCGAAACACGGGCTTACGAACGGGAACGAGGAGAGTCGGAGTTAGCCGAGGACTGGAGAGAAAGGACGTCCGCCGTCTCAAAATCTTCCAGTAGATCCTGCTGCGATCCCCATGACCGGCGCTGCCGGTCTGCCTCAGCAACCGCAGGCCCAGAGCCACGGGGAGAGCGTATCTGGCCGTCCTCAGCAAACAGCGCCCTACGAGACCTCAGTACTCGTAGGGGCAAGGCCTCGCAATGGTCACAAGCAGCTCCCTCGAGAGCTGCCGTGGCGTGCGGCAGGCCCAGACAAGCGACACACAGCTCATGTGAATCTCCTACCGTGAGAAACCGTGAACAAGGAGGCACACATCTGCGGAACTGGTCCTGTCTCTGCGATGCTGAAGACATGCTGCTACTTCCAGGTAAGAACTTTTGCCAAGGTTTGTGGGAGCTTTCCATTAACAACAAACAGCCAACGTGCCTGCTGAATAGAGAAGGCTGATGTACCTATGTGCCGGCGTGCTTATATACGCCTAACGGTTACGCCGTCACATGCTACCGTTCTCACTGAGCCAATAGGATTGGAGTAGTTTTCATTCGCATTCAGCCCTGCCACGCCTAGAGGCGTTCCCATAGTGTCGTCACCGACGCAGTTCGAGTTCCCCTCGAAGGGGAACTACAAGGTATAAAGTTTGGTTTGAGCAGACTTTTGGGTTTCCTCCTTTTGAGTACGGGTTGTAACAATATTAATATAATTCACATTTAAAAGTTACAGGAATAACATTTTTCCAACAGAGCAGAGAAATAAAACACATTTGGGATCGACTGTGACACCTGGACGTGTTAATAAAGTTAAACACACAAAATACACTTATTATTTTTATTAGAAATATTTGGAACAGCCCGTGTACAGCTGACTAACTTAAAGGATAAGGTTTAGTTCAGTCATGAAGTTACAGTAACCTCTGAACAATGAACTTTATAAGATTTAAATATGCAAATATTCTCCCATTGCAGTTACAGCAAACACAACTGAAATGGTTTGCTGTGTTAATCATCAGGGGAAAAGACAACTTTACAAAGATACTTACTGAGGATGCCAGAGACATGGCTGCAGACAGAATCATGTGACCCTGTGAAGAAAAGAAAATGTTTTTAATTTAACAGCTCGATGAAACATCATGTCTTTGTTATATCTTTCTAGAGGAAAACAGTTACTGTTGAGAGGTTTGGTCTCTTCCTCTGTGTTATCACACACAGTAAATATTTAGTCCATCTGTTACAACCTGTTTTTATATTTTTTACGTTGTCTTTTTGTTTGTGCATCATCTCATCACTGTTTTCAGGCTAATCGACAGCACAACTGTATAATGGGACTTTAAAGAACTACAATGTATAAAGTTTGGTTTGAGCAGACTTTTGGGTTTCCTCCTTTTGAGTACGGGTTGTAACAATATTAATATAATTCACATTTAAAAGTTACAGGAATAACATTTTTCCAACAGAGCAGAGAAATAAAACACATTTGGGATCGACTGTGACAACACCTGGACGTGTTAATGAAGTTAAACACACAAAATACACTTATTATTTTCATTAGAAATATTTGGAACAGCCCATGTACAGCTGACTAACTTAAAGGATAAGGTTTAGTTCAGTCATGAAGTTACAGTAACCTCTGAACAATGAACTTTATAAGATTTAAATATGCAAATATTCTCCCATTGCAGTTACAGCAAACACAACTGAAATGGTTTGCTGTGTTAATCATCAGGGGGAAAAGACAACTTTACAAAGATACTTACTGAGGATGCCAGAGACATGGCTGCAGACAGAATCATGTGACCCTGTGAAGAAAAGAAAATGTATTTAATTTAACACCTCGATGAAACATCATGTCTTTGTTATATCTTTCTAGAGGAAAACAGTTACTGTTGAGAGGTTTGGTCTCTTCCTCTGTGTTATCACACACAGTAAATATTTAGTCCATCTGTTAAAACCTGTTTTTATATTTTTTACGTTGTCTTTTTGCTCGTGCATCATCTCATCACTGTTTTCAGGCTAATCGACAGCACAACTGTATAATGGGACTTTAAAGAACTACAAGGTATAAAGTTCGGTTTGAGCAGACTTTTGGGTTTCCTCCTTTTGAGTACGGGTTGTAACAATATTAATATAATTCACATTTAAAAGTTACAGGAATAACATTTTTACCAACAGAGCAGAGAAATAAAACACATTTGGGATCGACTGTGACACCTGGACGTGTTAATAAAGTTAAACACACAAAATAAACTTATTATTTTTATTAGAAATATTTGGAACAGCCCGTGTACAGCTGACTAAATTAAAGGATAAGGTTTAGTTCAGTCATGAAGTTACAGTAACCTCTGAACACTGAACTTTATAAGATTTAAATATGCAAATATTCTCCCATTGCAGTTACAGCAAACACAACTGAAATGGTTTGCTGTGTTAATTTTCAGGGGAAAAGACAACTTTACAAAGATACTTACTGAAGTCGCCAGAGTCACTGTCGCTGGAAGACTCATCTTCAACTGTGAAGAAAAGAAAATGTATTTAATTTAACAGCTCAATGAAACATCATGTCTTTGTTATATCTTTCTAGAGGAAAACAGTTACTGTTGAGAGGTTTGGTCTCTTCCTCTGTGTTATCACACACAGTAAATATTTAGTCCATCTGTTACAACCTGTTTTTATATTTTTTACGTTGTCTTTTTGTTTGTGCATCATCTCATCACTGTTTTCAGGCTAATCGACAGCACAACTGTATAATGGGACTTTAAAGAACTACAATGTATAAAGTTTGGTTTGAGCAGACTTTTGGGTTTCCTCCTTTTGAGTACGGGTTGTAACAATATTAATATAATTCACATTTAAAAGTTACAGGAATAAGATTTTTACCAACAGAGCAGAGAAATAAAACAAATTTGGGATCGACTGTGACAACATCTGGACGTGTTAATGAAGTTAAATACACAAAATAAACTTATTATTTTTATCCAATTAGAAATATTTGGAACAGCCCGTGTACAGCTGACTAACTTAAAGGATAAGGTTTAGTTCAGTCATGAAGTTACAGTAACCTCTGAACACTGAACTCAATAAGACTTATAGAGACATAAAGTAGTTACCTTGAGCAGGGTTGGCTTCAGCTCTGCGTTTATCTGGAACAAAGACAATGATAACAGACAGTCAGTGATCAGAGATGACAACAGCATGGTCTAAATCTGCATCCTTCCTTCCATAAACCTAAATATATTCAATTAGTGGACAATCTAACAGCTTGACTTAAAATTGCCTTAACTCAGTTTTTTTTCTCAATTATGAGGCGATGAGGGCAAACTGCATGGTAGAGAAAAAAACATATTAATATACATATATATAAATATACACTACCGTTCAAAAGTTTGGGGTCACTTAGAAATGTCCTTATTTTTGGAAGAAAAGCACTGTTTTCTTCAATGGAGATAACATTAAATTAATCAGGAAAACAGTCTAGACATTGTTAATGTGGTAAATGACTATTCTAGCTGGAAACGGCTGATTTTTAATAGAATATCTACATAGGTGTACAGAGGCCCATTTCTAGCAACCATTACTCCTGTGTTCTAATGGTACATTGTGTTTGCGTATCGTGTTAAAAGGCTAATTGATGATTATAAAACCCTTGTGCAGTAATGTTAGCACAGCGGAAAAATGTTGTACTTATTAGAGAAGCTATAAAACTGGACTTCCTTAGAGCTAGTCAAGTATCTGGAGCATCAGCATTTGGGGTTCGATTATACTCTCAAAATGGCCAGAAAAAGACAAGTTTCTTCTGAAACTCGACAGTCTATCCTTGTTCTGAGAAATGAAGGCTATTCCATGCGAGAAACTGCCGAGAAACTGAAGATTTCCTACAAAGGTGCATACTACTCCCTTCAGAGAACAGCACAAATGGGCTCTAACCAGAACAGAAAAAGAAGTGGGAGGCCCAGGTGCACAACTAAACAAGAGGACAAGTACGTTAGAGTCTCTAGTTTGAGAAATAGACGCCTCACAGGTCCTCAACTGGCAGCTTCATTAAATGTTACCCGCAAAACGCCAGTCTCAACCTCCACAGTGAGGATACTCCAGGATGCTGGCCTTCTAGGCAGAGTGGCAAAGAAAAAGCCATATCTGAGACTGGCTAATAAAAGGAAAAGATTAAGATGGGCAATGGGATAGGAAAGAAGCAGTCAGCTGGTCTGTAATGGAGTGGCCAGCGCAGTCACCAGATCTCAACCCTATTGAGCTGTTGTGGGAGCAGCTTGACCGTATGGTACGTAAGTGCCCATCAAGCCAATCCAACTTGTGGGAGGTGCTTCAGGAAGCGTGGGGTGAAATTTCTTCAGATTACCTCAACAAACTGACAGCTAGAATGCCAAAGGTCTGCAAGGATGTAATTGCTGCAAATAGAGGATTCTTTGACAAAAGCAAAATTTGAAGGACAACATTATTATTTCAAATAAAAATCTGTATTTCTAACCTCATCAATGTCTTGACTATATTTTCTATTCATTTTGCAACTCATGCAAATGATGGATACGAGTGTGAGTTTTCATGGAAAACATGAAATTGTCTGGGTGACCCCAAACTTTTGAACGGTAGTGTATGCAATGCATTATTTGGATCAAAATTATGATGAAACAGCAAGAAAAGTCAACAAATATATTTGTATTTCAGTTTATGTATTTAATGTTTTTCCAGCAACCCTAAATCAAAGAATTGAAAATAGTATAAGTGATTTCCCAAACATTTTATTGTTTTTTCCTTTTTATTGGACACATGTTTTATGCTTTTGTGAATATGATCCAATTAATTGTATTTTCATACCGTATAGACACTTAATTTTGAAAGAGTTGTTACATGTTGTCAATTCATCAAATCCGACCCAGTTTGATAAATAATGTATGTGGTTCTCGTATCATGAAAAATTCACAGCCTCTCTTCAGGTAGGACTCTCATGTCTTTGTAAAGAGACAAACTGACAGGATGTCAGCTCGCTCTGGGCCGTTTCAGTTACCGTAAAGGCTTTAATACGTGTGCACTCCAAATGTAGGTGCGGCTAGCTTAATTGCCTTCTCACAGACGAGTTACAGAAACAGGCCGTTAACATTACCGAAGTTATTATTCAGGTGAGAAGTAGGGTCACTTTTCCATTATTTCTAAAGGAGCCGGACTTCTTTTTGCAACCAGAAGAGTCGCCCCCTGCTGGCTGTTTGATAGAATGCAGGTTTAAGGAACTTCGGCATCGGCTTCACGTATCAGACAGAAAGCTTCCTGCTTGTTAATGTCATTATGAGATGTGTAAAAATATTTTCGGTTCATTTTGAAACTGTGGCGGAACAAATTAGATTGTGGCGATCCGCCATGGTCTCGTTAACTAACGGGAAACACTGGAGGAACATTTTGATTTGTTTTGAGGTGACGATACTGGAAACTGTATTGTGGAAGTAAATGTCATAACATTTACATGCTTGCAGTTACCATGGTAACATGCTAATGTTTAACATGTTGGTGACGGGGTGGGTGATACTGATCATTTATATGATGGTGAATATTTGAAACCTGCTCATCAAAGATCAGCTCTGTCTGTAGTGGCCTAAAAACTACAGATATTTAACGGATAGATAACTGGGTGGAAACAACAGGGTAGAACACGTCTCTACTCTCACAGTATTTATAGTCGTAACACTAAACTCTGGTTGTTAATATGCTCAAGTTAACATGTTTACAGTGGCACGGTGGGTTGGCATGACATTCCTCCTGCTGGACACTAGCGGGGCTAAAGATGAAATGAAGTCCATCAGTTATCCTGCTGTTTACTGCAGCTTTAAGCCTCTTTGACTGACTGTTGTGTTTCAGTGGACTTTTGGACTAAAAGGAAGCTACAAGCTAAAGGAAATCCTTTTTGTTTTGGTGGTTTTTATTGGCATTTTAGAAGAAATATAGAAAGATATTTAAGTACAGGCAGTAAAAGAAAACAACAAAGAAAAACTATTAACTGATGCAGAAACCAGGAAGCTCCCAGCAAAGTTTCAGTTGTTCATCATGGAACTCGATTATTACATATTAATGATCTGATGATGTCCTTGTTGGTAAAATGTTAATATGAAGCATAAACCACGATTTATTGTTAAAGAACCACGTCTGTTCTTTAAGCACAGAACTTTAGTGTTCAGTTTGTTTTGTTTTCTCTTAATAAAAAAGGACCATTTTGTGAAATTACATTGTTTGTGTATTTTATTAAAGAATATAAAACAAATTTTAGGAAAAAATTATTCCACTCTACTGATATAATGTTGTCAAGAGACGATTGTTACATATAAATGCCACCTACCACTTTTGCCTTTTTTGTAGAAGACATACAGCAGCACACCGACTGGCAGCAGGAGCCCTACAAACACAAAAATGACGGGTCCAAGTTCAGGTCCAGAAGGTAGTTTATAAACTAAAACACAGAAAACATTCACATTAGTTTTATATTCACTTCACTTTAAATATTTTTATCAATATACAAAGATGATGTAGAAGCTGAGTGACAGTAATGCTGCATCTGAATAAATTAAAATAACAAATTAAGTAATTTGTGCTGGTGAGAAACAGGAAAAAGAGGATGGAGAGAGGAGACCATGTCAAGTCTCAAAAAAAGATTATTTTCTTCTACAAGTTCAAACTTAATTTCTTTTGCTTGTAAAAACTAGGGCTGAACGATTAATCGTTTTCAAATTGAAGTTGTGATTTGAAAGAACGTGATTAGCTAATCGTGAAGAGGGAAATTAAAATGTAGGTTAATTATCCAGCACTTCTGACCTGATTTAAACAGTCAGGCAGTTACAGTTAGGCTTCGCCCTCTAAGAGCTATCGCTATTGGGTTCATCCCCGCGCGCATGCGCAGTCCTGAAGATTTCTTTCGAGCCCTTGTGCCGTGCACGGGCCTCTCTCAGGTCCGTAGTTTGGGTATATAATACCTGCGAGACCAGAGATCTGCTCCCCTTTTTTCTTCAGCGCTGCTATAGCAGTCACTCGGAGAGCAGAGTAGCAGCTAAAGAGCAAATTTTCCTCTAAAGAGCTTCTAAAGAGTTTTCCTATGGCTACTCACCGCTCTACCGCTGAGGTCCGCCGCTCGAAAGGACTCCGCCTCTGCGAGTCCTGCAACGCTGGCTACATCTTAGAGTTCGACCCCCACGACCGCTGCGAGACCTGCCTCGGTCCTCAGCACGCCGGCATGGCTCTGACTCCCCGGGCCTCGTGCCCCGACTGCGCACTGCTGTCCGTGGAGGAGAAGCGACGACGGGTCGATAACTTCGCGGCCCTGCAGGAGGAAGAGGCTGACGATCCTAGCTGGGCTAAGCCAGTTAGCTTCTCGGCGGACCTCGTCGGCGGGACTGCCGGCGTTGCAGGGCTTGAGTCCTCGGACTCTGCTCCCTCCATTACTGGCTCCCCACCAGGCTCTCCCCTCTTCCCGCCGGAAGACCTGGAGTTTGATCTTGAGAAGGCGGCGTCGCTAGCTCCTGCTCCACTTCCGCTCCACTTCCGCCTTCTAGCTTGCCGTCCTGCGGGGCTCTCTTCCGGCATCTCCCCCGACATCATCAGGACGGCTGCTGAGCGCAAGGGCGTGCCGATGCCGGCTGTGGCTCCTGCACCTGCTCCTAGCACCATGCTCGGCGACATCTACCAGTCAGAGCAAGAGTCTAAGCTCCCCGTGTGGCCTCTTTTCCCGCCGCTTCGACCCTTTCTCTCCGAAGCGGGGGCCGAGCCTGGGGAGCTGAAGGCACCGGTGGCGAGGTATGTCAACTTCACTAAAGTTGAGGGCCTCACCGACTGTGGTTTTCCCTCCATCCCACCTCTGGAGCCTAGCCTGGCTGCCATCCTGCTGCCTAAAGCCACCGTCTGCGGCAGGAGGAAGCCGACTCCGCCCGCGACCAGGTGACGGCGCGAGCCACCGACCGAGCCCACCAGTGTGCCGCCCAGGCAACAGCTGCCATCAATAACATCTCTCCGCAGCAAGCTTCGGATGAAGCAGACATGGTGAAGCGGCACACATCTTGGAGCAGAGCACCGCCTCAGCATCCGCGGTGCTCACAGGGATCCTGGCGTGATCGCCGTGATTCCCGCCCCAGGCCGAGGCACCCCGCGGCCACTGCTGCGGCGGCGCCCCCGCCGGCTCCAGCCCGGGTCCCGCCGGCTCCAGCCCGGGTCCCACCGGAGGCCACCGCTTCCTTTGCACAGCGCCGTTCTGCCGTCAAGAACAGGCAAGCGGCTTGCTCCGGGCCCAACCCTCCCGCCGAGCCTCCCCGCAAACAGCGGAGGTATTGGCGGGACGCGGGGAACGTGTGTTTTCTTCCCGGAACAGCCGGACACAACGGCTCTTTTCAGAGCCAACCAAATGTCAGAGAGCGTGTTCCTCAGTCTGCCGCTCTCTCCCCTGAGCCTGCAGCTGAAAAAGCACACGTCTCCCACACACAAGCGAGCTCCACTGCGCACGCACACGCTGCGTCAGTTGTTGAGCCACTGTTGTCCCTCTCTCACATTATCATGAGTGGAAAACATCCACATCAGATAAACACAACAGCCCATCCACACTCTCTGCGGCCTCCCCACCTCTCACCCATCAGTGTGTGTCAGTGGGGGCTTTTCACCGTGGCATGAGTCGGACACCGAGAATGGGCGGCCGGAGTGGTTTACACTGTCGCCGCCGCAGCAGCCCTTTCATCTCAGCCCTCCCATGGCCGTGTCGAGCGGCACTGTAGCTCCTGCACGGGCGCGGAGAGGGCTTTTCTCTGGCTGTCGGAAATGTCCGCAAAGGCTCCTCAGATTTTTGCTCGCCCGCTTTCAGAGCGTTGCTGCGCGTGGCAAAATCTGCCCATGAACGAGTGGATGGCGAAACTCATAAAGAAAGGTTACACTCTCCAATTCGCCACTCTCCCTTCCCCTCCTTTCAACGGGGTGCTGGAGACTGTCATGTCATCACAGTCAGAGGCGACTGCTCTGATGGCAGAAATAACAGAGCTCATGAACAAAGGAGCTATTTCCCTCGTTCTCCCGCCGGGCGAGGAGAACGAGGGATTTTACTCCCGTTACTTCCTGGTGCCCAAGAAAACGGGCGGGATGAGACCGATCCTGGACCTCTCCCTCTTCAACAAATGCATAATGAGGAGGCCCTTCCACATGCTCTCAGTCAAGCACGTATTGGAATGTGTACGTCCCGGGGATTGGTTCACGTCCATCTATCTAAAGGACGCTTATTTCCATGTCCCCATCATCCCCAGACGCAGGAAATTCCTGCGTTTCTCTTTCAGAGGGGCCCACTTTCAGTACAACCGCCTGCCTTTCGGCTATTCTCTGGCCCCGCGCACGTTCTCCAAATGTGTGGAAACAGCGCTGGAGCCGCTGCGCAGGTCGGGCGTCAGAGTGTTGTTTTACCTGGACCACATGATTGTCATGGCATCGTCCAGGGAGAGCTCTGCGCTACACACGATGAAGCTCGTGACACACCTGTCCTGCCTGGGTTTTGGCATAAACTGGCAGAAGAGCTCACCCCTTCCCTCGCAGTCAATAATCTATCTGGGTGTGCATCTGGACTCGGCCCACATGAGAGCCAAGCTATCTCCAGCCAGGCTGGAAGCTCTCGGCTCTTTGCTCTCTCGCATCGCTCCTCACAAAGTGGTAACGGCTTTGTCTGTGATGCGCCTACTGGGCATGATGTCCGCCAGTCACGTGGTGGTCCCTCTGGGTCTCCTCCACATGAGAAAAATACAGAGATGGTTCGGCCGTCTCCACCTCGATCCCGTAAAGCACAAAAGACGCCTGCTGTCCGTCCCTCCCTCAGTACAGTCGGACCTGACGTACTGGAAATCCCCTCACGTGCTGTCAGCGGGGATTCCTCTCGGGAAAGTGACGTCACATGTCACAGTTTACACAGGCAGCGCTCTCATTGGTTGGAGCGGGATGTGTCACTCTCACGTGGTGGGAGGGAAATGGCCACAACCCCCATCTCTCCACATAAACTGCCTGGAGCTGTCCACAGTGCTGAAAGTGTTGGAACACTTTGCTCCACTGCTGAGAGACAAACACGTGCTGGTGAGAACAGACAACATGACAGCCGCTGCTTACATAAACCGTCAGACGGCGTCCGCTCGGCTTCGGCTGCTAGAGATAGCCAGGAGCCTGCTGCTGTGGGCTCCACGCGAACCTGCGCTCTATCAGAGCTCTCCACATTCCGGTGTTCAGAACCGGAGCCGCGGACTTAATGTCACGCTGGCGGTCCTCTCAGAACGAGTGGAAACTGAATTCCACTCTTACTCAGGAACTGTGGGACAAATTGGAGTCGGAGATCGATCTGTTCAGCCTTACGAGAAAGCGCACAGTGCGCACTGTGGTTCTCACTGAACGCACGGGACGAGCCGCCACTGGGCGTGGACGCCTTCTCGCACAGCCCGTGGCCCAGAACGCTCCTTTATGCTTTTCCCCCGGTTCCTCTGATTCCCCGCCTTCTGGCCCGCATTCAGGAGGAACTCCTAACAGTGATCCTGGTGGCACCGGAATGCACGAGCGCATCGTGGTTTCCAGTGATGATTCAGCTGCTGTCGGGGAGACCGTGGCAGCTGCCGTGGCGCAGAGACGCACTCTCGCAACTGGACGGCGCCATCTTCCACTTCCCAGTGATAGGTCAGCGTCTGTGGGCTTGGCCCCTGAACGGGAGCGCCTTGAAAGGCTAGGATTGCCCCCTAATGTAGTGCGCACCATCCAAGGCGCTAGAGCGCCATCCACTACTGCTTCTTATAGAGCAAAGTGGGCCGCCTTTCAGCACTGGTGCCTGGAACGGGACACGGACCCCGTCTCGTGTTCCTTATCTCATGTTCTGTCCTTCCTCCAGCTGCTGGTGGACAGAAACCTGGCCTTATCCACGGTCAAATCATACGCGGCGGCCATCTCATCCTGCCACGAGGGTTTTGGAGAAGATCGGTTTTGCGCATCCGCTGGTTAGCGCGTTTTTACGAGGAGTGAGAAAGCAGCGGCCTGTCACGCCCTTGGCGCCTCAGTGGGATTTACCGCTGGTGCTGCGCGCTCTGGGCAATCCCCTTTGAGCCACTGCCGCAAAGCGTCTCTCAGACTGCTGTCTTTAAAGACAGCGCCCTTTGGCACTGACCTCGGCTAAGAGGGTGAGCGATCTGTGCGCTCTCGGTCGCTCCATCTTGTCTCGCTATCAGAGCTGATGGGAGCTCAGCCACCTTGAGGCCGAACCCAGCGTTCATGCCCAAGGTTATAACCAGCTCCTTCAAATCACGGATTGTTTCCCTGGAAGGTTTTCCCTCCCCTCATCGAAGCGTAGGCGGAGGAAGAATCACATCGTCTCTGCCTGTGCGTGCGTTGTCTCTTTACGTAGAGCGCACGGCCCCCTCAGAAAAAACTCAACAGCTGTTTGTTCATTACAGAGAGCATTCACAAGGCAAGCCTCTGTCAAAACAACGGTTGGCTCATTGGCTGTGTGAGGCCATCACACAGGCGTACATTGCGGCTGGGGAGGACCCCCCAACCGGCATCCGTGCGCACTCGACAAGAGCCGTGTCTTCTTCCACAGCGCTGTTCAGCGGGATGTCTGAGGGAAGATATTTGCCCAGCGGCATCGTGGGCTTCTCCCTGCCCCTTTATCCGCTTCTATCTACGTGATGCGTCTGGGTTTTCCCTAACGCACTCGGTACTGAGTGTTCTGGAGGCCAGGCGCAACGGTGCTGGCTCGGGGCACATTACGCACACATAAGCTCCCTGTAAGGCTCCTATTGCCACGGGCTGTTGGGGCTCTACTTGGCCTTAGTTGCACTCCAGTTGGACTGTCACAATGCGTAACAGCCGTCCTTACTGTTCCCTCAACATAAGCCCGCAGTGTGCGTCTGTGTGTGCCTTTTACTCTGGGCTCTCTCGTGCGCCACGACTTTCCACTCTCCACTGGTTCCACTCTCACGCCTGCTCTGCTCGCTTTTGGGACTGGTTACAATGCGTAACTCTCGTTCCAATTCCCTCACAGCAGCAGGTGTAAGGAATGTGAGTGATGTGTCAGCCATCCTGTTATCTGATGTAATGCGGATGGTTAACTCTATGTTTCACTTGTCTGTGGCGTAATGCCCTAGACGCCGCCTTCTGTTCGGGAGGTCCCTGGTTCAAGACCAGGCGGCAACAATGACCAATATTTTGGTCCCTTGTCGTGCATTGTGTGATTGAGGTGCGGTACGCTGGTGTGTTAATGTTATCACTGCTGGTGGTCCAGTGGGCATGGACTACATCTGGCTTCGCCCTTATCCCAATAGCGATAGCTCTTAGAGGGAGAAACCTATACGAAATAGAACGTTGGTTACGTATTGTAACCCCAGATTCTATGAGTATAGGCGTAGCCCTCTAAGCTGCGGGCCCGACTGGTCCCACCAGCGTCGGCTGAAGAAAAAAGCTGACCTTTTGGGAGCAGATCTCTGGTCTCGCAGGTATTATATACCCAAATTGCGGACCTGAGAGAGGCCCGTGCGCGGCACAAGGCGTGAAAGAAATCTTCAGGACTGCGCATGCGCGCGAGGATGAACCCAATAGCGATAGCTCTTAGAGGGTTACGCCTATACTCATAGAATCTGGGGTTACAATACGTAACCAACGTTCTATTTCGTATAGGCTTCGCCCTCTAAGGCTATCGCTATTGAATACTACCTTTCAGCGCTTCGCAGCGTGCACTGAGAATTTTAGTCTACGCCGACCCACAGCGGGGGCCTCTCCTACGTCCGCACCTTGTATATATACAACGTTGAGACCTTGCCTTCGGCTCCCATTTTTCTTCAGCACTGAGCTGTCTAAAGAGCAGAAGATTTGTCTAAAGCGCAAAGATTTTCCAGCCAGAAAACTACAACGATGTCTTCCAACAAGCCGGCCAGAACGGGGCTAGACACACGGGCTACTTCGGTACCCGCTGCAAGACGTGACCCGGTCTGGAGCACGCCGGCCGAGCGCTCACTCTCGTTTCGCACTGCCCGTTCTTTGCCCTTTCCCCCCGAAGAGTGGCCGCGGCGAGCGAATAGCTTGCCATTCAGTACAAGGAGGTGTGGCGGTCCACCCGCTCTCTGGACGAAGCCCTCGATCTGCTGTTTGCGGAAGAGCGGGAGGTGGATTGCTCGCTCTTGCCATTCACGGGTCTCCGAGCTCCTCGCTTCCGTTTGACCTCCGATGACGCCCGACCTCGGCGCTACTAGCTTGCCAGCGGCAAGGCATGCTATGCTAACGAGCGGCTAACGTGGCGGCTCACATGCGGTCTGCCTGGATCAGCCGACCAGGACAACCCCGTGTGCCCACGTTGCTCCACATTAGCTGCGGCTAATGACATCTAGCCACCGGTTTCATTGCTGCTGGCCGACCCTCGTCGGCTGATCCAGGCAGACCGCATGTGAGCGTCACGTTAGCCGTTCGTTAGCATAGCATGCCTCGCCGCGGCAAGCTAGTAGCGTCGAGGCCGGCCCTCGTCGGCCAGAGCGGACCACTGGTAAGCTACTTACGAAGTGTTTTTACTGTGTTTTTGCTTTTCTTCGTTATTTTATTATCGTCACATCGACACTTTAAGCAAGTGGGCAGCTATGGATGTTCATATTGTTACATTCGTAGCTTGTCTCTTGCTGTTTTTGGAACTTTTTGGCACGGCTATGGGAAACTTATCAAACGAAGCACCCCATTCATCGACAGCCCCATTGTTCTACACCCGGGATCAGCTGTTAGCCCTGCGCTACACACCCCCTCTCGGTGCGGGCGGCAGGAGATCCCAAAGGAATTACAGAGAAGGAGAAGAGGGTGCAGAAGCGGGTGTGAGGCGCAGGAAGCGGAAAAGAGCGGTATAAACCATGTTTACCGTCTGTCATCATGGGGAACGTTAGATCTCTCCAATAAGATGGAGGAGCTGGCGCGCTGACTTCGACTGCAGGCGGAGTATCGGAATGCAGCTTCATGTGCTTCACCGAGACGTGGCTGAGTGAACTTTCTCCCGATACACACGTCTCCCTGGATGGTTTCAGACTTTTACGAGCGGACAGGAAAGCAACGGAGAGCGGTAAGAAGAAGGGAGGGGGGATCGCTGTGTTTGTGAATGATAAGTGGTGCCATCCGCATAACATCACTATTAAGGAGCAACTCTGTACCAGAGACCTGGAGCTGTTAGCGGTTAGCATGTGGCCATACTACCTCCCGAGGGAGTTCTCACATGTTATTGCTGTGACCGTTTATATCCCCCCCCTTCGGCGGTCGCTGCTACAGCTACAGATCAAATTCACACTGTCGTGTCTCAACTTCAAAATCAGCACCCCCATTTCCTTCTCCTCATCTCCGGGGACTTTAATCATGCTTCCCTGTCCTCTGCTCTCCCCACCTTCACCCAGTATGTTAAATGCCACACCAGAGGCGTCACAACTCTGGATTTACTGTATGCAAACATCAAAGATGCATACACCTCATCCCCCCTCCCCCCGCTCGGCCGCTCAGATCACAACCTCGTCCATCTGGTCACAGACTACTCCCCTGTGGTGAAACAACAACAACCTGCGAAGAGGCTTGTGAATCAGTGGTCTGAGGAGGTCAGTGATAGGCTCAGAGACTGCTTTGAAACAACAGACTGGGAAGCACTCTGCAGCCCCCATGGCACCGACATTGACAGCAAGACCCAATGTATCACAGACTACATAAAATTCTGTGTGGAGAACACTGTGCCCTCCAAGCTGGTCCAGTGTTTTCCCAACAACAAACCCTGGGTCACCTCTGAGATAAAGGCCCTGCTGAATGTAAAGAAGAGGGTCTTTGCATCAGGGGACAGAGAGGAGCTGCGCAGAGTCCAGAAGGAACTCCGGCTAATGATCAGGAAGGGGAAGGCCATCTACGGGAGGAAATTGGAAAAGAGTCTCGAGCAGAACAACGCCAGGGACATCTGGAGAGGGCTGCAGAACATCTCAGGCCACGGCAAAGGTGTGGGGAGACAACAAGCCGGCGGAGACAAGGAATGGGCAGATGAGCTGAATCTGTTTTTCAACAGATTTGACGCTGCTTCCTCGCACCCCTCTTCATACCCTCCAGCCCCCTCTTTCACACCTCCCCTGGCCTACTCCCCCTCCTCCTCCTTCTCTATAACAGATGATCAGGTGAGATGTCAATTTAAAAAGATCAAGGGAGCCAAACCACTTCAGGCCTGTTGCCCTGACTTCTCACCTGATGAAGACCATGGAGAGGATCATCCTGCGTCACCTTCGACTCCTGGTGGGCACACAGCTGGACCCACTGCAGTTTGCTTACCAGCCTGGGATTGGGGTGGACGACGCAGTGATCTACCTGCTGCATAGATCGCTGCTCCATCTTGAGGACAGCGGGAGCACTGTGAGAGTCATGTTTTTCGATTTCTCCAGTGCCTTTAACACCATTCAGCCTTCACTGCTAAAAGTGAAGATGGAGAGTGCCGGTGTGGACCAACACCTGGCTGCATGGACAACGGACTACCTCACTAACAGACCACAGTACGTGAGGCTCCATCACTGTGTGTCTGACGTGGTGCACTGCAGTACAGGTGCCCCTCAGGGTACGGTGCTCTCCCCCTACCTTTTCACCCTCTACACCTCAGACTTCACACACAACACCACCCACTGCCACATCCAGAAGTTCTCCGATGACACAGCCATTGTCGGATGTGTTTCTGAGGGGAACGATCTGGAATACAGGACGGTCATCAGGGACTTTGTCAGCTGGTGTGAGGTCAACCAGCTTCAGCTTAACACCAGCAAGACGAAGGAGATGATTGTTGACTTTAGGAGGAAATCATCCCACTCCTCACCAGTGAGCATCCAGGGATCGGACATTGAGGTTGTGGAGAGCTACAAATTCCTGGGTGTTCACCTAAACAATAAACTGAACTGGACTGACAACACCCATGCGCTCTACAAGAAGGGTCAGAGTCGCCTCCATCTGCTAAGGAGACTCAGGTCTTTTGGAGTGTGCAGGACTCTTCTCAGGACTTTTTATGACTCTGTGGTGGCCTCTGCCATCCTTTATGCTGTGGTCTGCTGGAGGGGGGGCAGTTCGGACAGGGACAGGAGCAGACTCAATAGACTGATCAGGAGAGCGAGCTCTGTCCTGGACTGTCCTCTGGACCCCATAGAGAAAGTTGGGGAGAGGAGGATGTTAGCTAAGCTGACATCCATCATGGACAACACCTCTCACCCCCTGCACGACACATTGGGGTCCCTGAGCAGCTCCTTTAGCAGCAGACTGATACACCCACGGTGTAAGAAGGAGAGGTCCTTCATTCCGGCCGCTGTCAGATTCTACAATACCTGTACCTGTATTACATGATTATGTTGTAGTTTTCCGTTTTTCTGTTCCACACACTTCCTGCATATTTTACTATTATCTCGCGTTTTTGTATATATATATATATATATATATATATATATATATATATATATATATATATATATATATATATATATATATATGTGTGTGTATGTTTATGTATGTGTGTATATGTGTATATGTATATATATTCTTTTACCCATTACATTAAAAGTAATTTACTTTTCAATATTATTTTTGGTCACTGGCAATCTTGCATACATACTTTTGCTTTTTACTTTTAATTACATACTCAATTTAATTTTCAATGTCACTTACACAGCAAGATTGTATATGCACTTTACAATACCTTAATTTGATGTCACTTTACTTTTTATTTTTTTCTCCAGCCTGCCTGTTGTCTATTGTTTGCTTGTGTTTTTTTTTTTTTCTTCTTCTGTGTTTACTGGTTGTTTGATTGTTCGCTTTTTATTGTTTAATGCTGCTGTAACAAGGGAATTTCCCCGTTGTGGGATGAATAAAGTATAATCTAATCTAATCTAATCTATGGGTCGAAAAAAGCTGTGTGGAATCTTGTTGCCCCTTTGTGGACGTTGTTGAACAAATGCTGTCTGTACCGGTCTCAGTCGAACCAGTCACACCAAGCACTCATTTCCCACACTGTGTGAGCCAGCTGCCGCTAGCCACGTGGCTAATGTGTAGCTTGAAGCTCAAGCAACAAGCAGCACACTCTTCACAATCAGAGGTCCCTTACCACACCCCTCCCCACAGAACGGTATTAGCCCACGACAGCGGACATTCGCTTCGTGTGGACAGAACATACACACTCTGTACAGATATTTTCTCACGAAGAAATCTGCCGTGCAATGTGATGCTGTTGACATTATGCACGTTCCCCCGGCAGTGCCCGACTGCGAGCACGTGCATATTCACGGCATCAATGGCACGGTCCTGTGCTTCCAGGGGTCCCCCCTTGGTTCACAGAAGCCAGACTGTGTCAAATGAGCCCTCGAAGCAGTCATTACGCTTCATGCAGATAGGATAGCACTAGACACACTCCTATCGCCGCTCCACACATTACGCACGTCCCCCTCCCCGGTTTAGCACGGCTGCGGGCTTGTGCGTGACCACGGCATCACCGCCGCAGTCCCTCTTCCTGCATCCAGAGGTGTGTGACAGGCTGTGTTGTGCACTGTACATGCTTTTTTTGTCGATTGCATGACCTAGTGTTGCACTTTACAGACAGCTGCAATTGACATTATGAAGAAGCTGCTGTCTCTCACTCCCACACATTGTGTGAGCCAGCTGTGTGTTAGCCAAACGGCTAACAAGCAGCCTGGGCTTGCTGCAACGCTGCACATCCTCCCTCCTCTTGCCCCCCTCCCTGACATGGTCAGGTGGCTGGCCTGAGCCCACATGTAGGCCTTCCTGCCCTCTTCCCTTGCGGTCGAGCAGCATGGCGATGACACCCCCCCCCACCAAGGGAGTGGCATAACACAGACAGGCTGCAGCTGGCCAGGTGGCTTTCATGCAGTCTGGCTCCAAGGCCACAAGCAGATATTTCCTCCTCGCCCGCCACTGTCTTTACGGGGTCAGCGGCTGCCGCCACACTGTGTGGACCGGCTGCAGCTGGCCGGTGGCCTTCATGCAGCTGGGCTGCGGCGTCGCAGGCAGACTATTCCTCTGTTGCTCGTCCCGCCCCTCCCCGCCGGGAGCGGCATGGTTACGGGCTTACGGGTGTGGCTGCCCCACCTCGTGCTCCTCGGCGACTGCGCTCTGCCTCTGCCTCCCTCCCCACGGGATGCGGTACAGCAGGGGACCCATGAAGGCAACTACGCTGCCTCGTGTGGTCCCTCCCCGCCACACACGGGAGGACACCCAACAGACCCCTATGACTGTGTGTGAAGGTCTCTCACGATGTGGCCTCGTGCCCCCGCCCCAGGCAGCGGAGCTGGAGGGCCCTGGTGGAGCTGAGTACTGGCTCGCTTCCCCGGTGGTCGTGCCTTGCCGGCCACATTGGCTCCGCACATGCACGCAACGCAGGGAGGCACTCCCCCTGACTGCTTGTGCGGTGTTGGCTTCACGAGCCTCCCTTTCCCCAGCCTGGTGCTAACTCTCCTGTTCAGTGGAACAAGGAGGTTGCTGCCCCCCCCCCCACGAATCGCGGACAGCGGCAAGGGCAGCAGAGTGGCTTCCCTTCAGGGCCACCAGGGCGCCTCATCAGCAGGTCCAACCACTCACAGAGCTACTCAGAGTGGCTCGCTTCCTGCCTGATGGACAAATGGACGGACAGCCTGATCCGCCGGGTCACAGGCTGCTGTTCGCCACCCCCCTCCTCACCGGGATTGTAGAGACGATACTCATCCCTCGCTCAGCGCACCGCCTCCAGCTGAGCTCCACGAGCTCCTGGAAAAACAGGCCATTTCCAGGGTTCCTCCCGGCAGGAGAATCAGGGTTTTACTCCCGCTACTTCCTGGTCAGGAAGAAGACGGGCGGTGTGAGGCCCATCCTGGATCTGTCACTGTTCAACAGAGCGATTATGGTGAGACCTTTTCGCATGTTAACAGTGAAGCAGGTGTTGGAGTGTGCGCCAGGGGGATTGGCTCTCCTCCATCGACCTGAAGGACGCGTACTTTCATGTGCCCGTAATCCCCGGACACAGGAAGTTTCTGCATTTTTCATTCCAGGGCTCAGCAGCCACTACAATACAACCGCCTGCCCTTCGGTTACTCCCTGGCCCCGCCGACTTTTTCCAAATGCCAAGACGGCCCTGGAGCCGCTAAGGCGCATCTGGCATCAGGGTCCTTTTACTTGGACGACCTGCTGCTGCTGGCGCGCCCCAGGACGAGGCAGTGGTGCAAACGCCCAGCTAGTCGCAGCACTTGTCTTACCTGGGCTTCACGGTGAACTGGGAGAAGAGTGCCCCTCCCTCCCAGAGACTCACCTACCTTGGCGTGGTACTGGACTCCTCCCTCCAGAGAGCTGCTCTCTCAGGAGAGGGTGGGTGCTCTGATGGAGCTGCTCCGCCATGTTGTCCCGGAGCGACGGTGGCGGCTCTGTCGGGTCATGAGGCTCCTGGGCCTCATGGTCGGCGGCTCACGTGGTGGTCCCCCTGCGGCTTCTTCACATGAGGAGGCTGCAGCGGTGGTTCATCCGCCTGCGTGTAGACCCGGTGACGACGGGTATGCGGTGCACCCTCTCCCACCGGACGGTGTGGGGAGGGCGGCTGCTGCTTACGTGACCTGGCCTTGGGCGCAGCTGACGTGGTTGCTGTCGCGACCCCGCCTGCGTCTGCACAGCTGCAGGTCCCCCGCTCGGTTTCCCGTTATGGATGGGTCGGCCCTCGGCCTCCCATGTCGCGCCATTGGTGCTCGTGCGCACGCCGACACCAATGCCGCTGTCGGCGGGTGACTGGGTGGTTCATTATGGCTCTGGGCAGGTGGGTTGTGCTTGGTGGTACCGTATGGGCCAGTGAGGCGTTGACTCATCCTGCTTCGCCTCTAACCCAATAGCGATAGCCTTAGAGGGCGAAGCCTATACGAAATAGAACGGATTCTGAGAGTATAGGTGCAGCCCTCTAAGTTGAAGGCCTCACTGGACCTTGGTTCTCAGTGCTGAAGAAAAGGCATTTGGGAGCCGAAGGCAAGGTCTCACCGTTGTATATATACAAGGTGCGGATGTAGGAGAGGCCCATGCTGTGGGTGGGTGTAGACTGAAATTCTCAGTGCTGCGCAGGTGCGCGTAAGGGGTATACCCAATAAACTTAAATTTTTAAAAAATCGCAAATTGAATCATAATCACAATATCTGGCCAAAAAAAAACAATTACATTTTTTCCCAAAATCGTTCAGCTCGAGTGAAAACGTTCTCTTTTCTTAGTCTGCTCTCTTCACATGTAACTTCTAACTATGATACAAAAATAAGTTCATCCAGCACTAACAATTATAATCTTAATGATACGACGCTTTTGTGTTTCCTGATATGAATTTGTTACCATGACAGTTAGACATGATGGCCAAAGTTAAATCTCAGGGATTTCCTTGTGGATTAAGACAAAGAACTTTTGCTGGTCCACTGATTTCAGTCAGAAACACTTTCTGCAATAATAGTAAACACTGTAAAAAACAAATGGTAAATAACTTTAAAAGTTTCTTACCCCGTTCCTTCTCCACATGTGACCTGGATACAGGATGATTCACTTCACAGGTGAATGTAGACATGTCCCTCCTTAAAATCTCCACACTGTCTCTTCTCTGGAAAGTGTCGTCATCATTTGGTCGAACGCCCGAGGTAACCACTCCGTCCTCTTTATATAGAACTCGGCCGTTTCTCTTGATGTTCAGGGTGACGTCTTTCAGGTAGAAACCTGTGGCCAGGCACGTCAACATGACCTTTGTCTCAACTTTGGTGTCCTTTGAGAACATGAACACCTCAGGTGGAGCTGGACAGAAAAATGTAAAGTTAATTGCTGGTGGCCAAACAGAAACGTACAACCCAACCCGTTTCCTGAAAGCATCTTAAAGCAATGATGATAAAATACCTCCTCCCGACTTGTAAGAAGAAGCTCCTGAACTTTTAGAACAAAACTACAAGTTTTATTTAAAGCTAAAGGGCAGGACTTTTACAAATGAATGAAAGTCTGTTATGAAAGGAAGGTTAAAATCAAATCAGTGCAGTAAGAACTGAAGAAGCCTCTGAGATGAGAAGCAAAACATCTTTATTTATCTTCCACCAAGTCCAGCTGCCCTTGAAACAGCCCTGGTTCATTATTATCTACAAAACAAACTGTAAAAAAAGTCTGTTGTACATACGGGCGTTTTGAAGGTGCGTTCGCTGATAATCCAAAAACTTCCCCAACAAATCCATGCACTCGTTCTCCAGGTAGAGTCTGTAGTCTGTTCGGAGCTCGTTATTCCACTCCTCCTTTATCTCGTCGGCTGCTTCAGTCCAAGCAACCCAGACTTTATTGGTGTGATTGAAGGACAGGAAGTCGTTTCCATCGTAGGCGTAAATGTTCTTCCCATGGTGAAACGTAATGCTGCCGTCAGGATGCATTTTTTCCTCACAGCCTCTCATCCATTGAAGAACATGGAGGTCTGAAACCAGACAGAGGGCCGGAACAGTGAAACAACACAGTCTGAATATTTTATGGCACTGAAAGCATAAAGACAAAGATTTAGAGGCACAGTTCATATTCAGTTTAGTAAGTAATTTGATTAATGCATCGCACCAACACACATGGGCAACCTGACTTTACTAAACAAGACTAAAGGGCCAGTGTGCTGATGGTTGGGTGGTGGAACAGTAAAGATGGGCATTTCAAGCAAAAAACACTATTGGATAGTCACTGGGAACTGTTCAACCATTCTTTGAAGAAACCAACAGTCACACCATCTTCAGGCTGTGATTGGTCAGCTGGGTGGAGGTGAGGAAGGAGCCAGGGTTTGAACTTCTCTCAGCTCTTTTCTTTCTTTACACAACTAACTGCTGTTTCCAAAGTCAAGAATAAACTCTTTTAATAAGATTTTAAGCAAACATGGCCACAACGTCCTGAAAGTGACAGAAAAATCTGAATTTAAACATTCCAGGATCCAAAAGCTCAAACAGCTCCTGAATGGACCTTTGAAGGAGTTTGTTTCTTCAACAATTAGAAACTGTGTGAATATGCAAATATATCTTGTTTCTGACTCAAAGAACAAACCAGCAGGAGTTTGATGCAGAAAACAAAACATTCAGTTCACATTTCATGGATCTTACCTGAGTCTTTATGGCCCATTCGTTTCATCAGGGTGTTGAGGTTGTCTTTTAAACGCTGCTGGTCGTACAGGTGGGACTTTGTTCCTTTCTTCCAGTAATCTGGATCCAGTCTCTCTTTCATCCAGTCCTGTTTGGGAACTTTCTTCTGGTGCTCGCTGTCAAAGTAGTCGATCATTCTGCCGTCCAGCAGACCCATGGCTGAGAACTGGTGGATGCCCGGGAGTCGGACAGATTTGGAGAGAGCCGTGTAGATGTAAGTGAGGGAATGTGTCTCTGAGAGTCACACAGACAGACAGATATTTATTCTCTGTTCCTTTAGGCTCCGTTCAGACTGCAGGCCTTAATGCTCAATTCCATTTTTTTTTTTGTTTGACAGTTCACATTATAGTTTAAATGTGGCCCATATCAGACTCCAGTGTGAACTGTCCGCGGCCTGAAAGTGACCCGCATGCGCAGAAGAATAACACAATGTCACAGGCAGCAGCAGCTGTTGCAGGTTACAGAAATAAGCAAGGAGCAACATAGCTCCGGTTAACTCGCGAGAGACTCCCGTTTTTCATTGCCCTCTCGGGTCATATTTTCCATATTTATTACAAGTGTTCACAACTTACTGTTCGTTTCATTACGGGTTTTGGCGCTGGTCTCTCTCTCTCTCTGACATAAGATAAAAAGTAAAGATCTTTCTGCATAAAACACAGCCTCTTAATCTAATTCTGTCTTGTAGGCCTACTTTGACTTTTCTTAGTCACTTAGTTGCAGTAGGCCTGAGGGATGAGTGGAAATTAAGTTTAAATTAAACAGATAGTTCTTATTTTATTTTTTTTTTTACCATTTCTCGCTTCACATTAACTGAACTCACCTCTGTTCGCTGTCGGTCCATCCACGGGCAGGATAGAAACTGCATAATACAGTACAAACACAAAACTGACTACGTTCATGTTTTCAAGCTGCATTCTGCTCCTCGATGTTAATAAACACTCCATAACAGCCCATCTGTCCAGGGAACTGCTCGTCAAAATTGCTCCATATCATCAACTCTTCAGGGTGTAACGGTAAAGCTTCTGGTCTGAGAAGCGAAGCGAATTAACGCGGAAGCCCTTAAACCTGCAAATAATGATGTTTATTTAGTATAAACTAATACTGTAGCGTCCCTCTGAACGAAATACAGACCACTGTGGACCGTAGATAAATAGGCCTACAACTTTGCCATCGCCGAGCGCAACACACTGTTGCTGCGTTGCAGGGAACTCGGAGCTGGGAAATTTCAGGCCTCCAACTAGAAAAACTACACCGCCACTCTGTACGTGCTAAGACCACGCGCGCCGTTAGGAATTGTGGACAGGGGGGGCATCATTTCCCGAACTGGGCCCGTCATCGACACCCAATCCAACACCACCTGACCAACCGACGCTTAGTTCTGATTCAAACACGGAAACACCAACAATTTCAAAGAAGCTCTTGGCCATTAGCTTTAGTGACACAGACGGAGGCCCTAACAACCTTTTCCAAATTCAGCGGTATACAGTAGACTCATCCAGGCCACGCTGACATATTCAATTACTCAGATTATAAAGCACAAAAGGTCAATACCTTTTTTTAATCCTTCAAATTAGACTGTGACAGATATGCTCCTCATTTTAACTTAAAACAAGGAGAGAGAAAAATGCCCTTCAGTGATTTGCTGATTAGAGAACAATAAAATCCAACAGTGTAGAAATTACTGCAAAGCATTAAATCATACGATTTAATTATAAGTGAACAAATGAACATTCATCTATTAAATTCAATTTTGAGGACTACAGTAATTAATGTATTGGTCAAATTAAGAACATAATTTAAATAATGTATGACTATATGGCTGTGAGCTGATGATGCTGATCATAATAATATAAACAGGTTTACCCCATGTTCAACTTATTATACTGTAACCATGTTTGCAGCTGTATCCTCTGACCTGTGATGCTGCTGACTAGTGTTACTTTTCTTGAGGCTGTTACAGGAGAACTTGAGGATGTTACTAATCTTTACTTACTAATCTTTATTCATATAAAGGGAAACAAAATTCAGGTTGCAGGTGATGATAACAGAATAATAATATAATATAACACAATATAATGCAGTAAAGCTCTCAGGCTCTCTGTGCTGCTTTTAAATACAGGCTTCTTTTCTCCTGTAGTTTAACTTTTACAGGGTTGTTTATTTGTTATTATACAACACAAGGCTGCTGTAATGAAACAAAGCTTGTAGTCCCTTCATGCTGCGCGCACCTTACAAATTAATATATTCATATTTGAATACACATTAAATGTGCATTAAAATATTTCCTCATGTCTTTGTTTGGTGAACCTCTTTAAATGTGACTGTGGCACCTTTACTCCCCTCAGTGATATTAAATCATTTTAATTCAGTTAGAATCTCCTGCACTTTATCTCGTGTGTTTCAGAAGGTTTCTGCTGATGTTCAAAACTTCACATCCAGAATCTCTCCCACATGTCTGAGTTCTCTGACAGGGCCAGAATAAAAGTCCTAATTTTACAAGAACAACGTCATCATTTATTTTTTCAGTCTACCTGCCCTAAACTCTGCTGCGCATAAAGCTGCGATGTTGCTCTGCTGACTCGGCCCCTTCAGACCATCTGCAGACAAGGAACCGTGTGGGACTGAAGGTACTGGAAGGGAGGAGGAGGATAAAAGAAACTTACTTTAAACACTTTTGATCAGACAGAAATTTCACCACAAATGTTCACCTCAGCACCTCAGATAAAGTGCAGCACAGTCCCAAACAGAGCAGGTCTGCGCCTCAGATTTTAGATGTTATTTTGCAAAATTCTTTCAGTTGTTTACCGCGACTGACAGCGTGAGATTGCATGGCATTGATATAATCAGTTATACATTTGTTTTTCACTGTGGGAGAAAATCGATGTGCAGCGTGATAACATGTGAAACTTGTCAGCTGCATGAGGCCACGCTCAACGCCTGAGAGTTGGCATCTCTGGTCTTTTACATTTACATTTACTCATTTGGCAGACGCTTTTATCCAAAGCGACTTACATTTGAGGAACAACTTACATTTAAACTTATTATTTAAAGGTTAAGCAAGCTGAAACTTTGCTACTCTGCTTGCTAGCTCTTGACAGGAAAATGTGCGTCCTGTAAGTAAACTCTGAACCCTGCGTACGCACTTAAAGAGGAGACATGAGAAACGGCGACTCACATGGCAGAAGGATGAACCGGTTTCCTTTCTGAATAAACACCCGTTTGATTGATTTTCCCTGAAGTGCGCAAAAACTCACAATTTAAGATCATTTGTGGCGCACAAAAAGAACCAGATTTAGTTTCAGCCTATTGTTATAAGATGTTTGTTGTCTTTTCGAGCCAAACGTGAGGATGAGCTGCACTGCTTGTAAAAACACACTATTTTATGTCATTTACAACAAGTCATAGTCATATTTCTTCTAACTGGTGGGCAGCCTCGTTAAGTGAGTGGACTGTTTTGTAGCCTAAATAAATGTGGAATGCATTTGGTTTGCTCTCTATTCAAACGGGGGAATCCAACTTAGTCCACCTGGGTGATCCCGTCCCCTCCAGCCAGTGACGTCACTACTCAGGAGAAGGGATGCCCTTTCCTGCAGATCGGTTATAAAGGGGTGGAGCTCCGGTGGCCCTTTTCTCCACTGTTCAGAAAGCTGTAAAGGAGGATATGAGTACATTCTGGTCATTATAGATCATTTTACACGCTTTGTTCAGCCATATGTACCAACAAGTCAGCAAAAACAGCAGCTTAAAAGATCTTTGGAGACTTGGTGCTCAAGTTTGGATTTCTTGCCAAACTTCATCATGATCAAGGGAAGGAGTTCGAGAATAAGCTGTTTTCCAAGTTAGAGGAATATTGCGGCATCCAAGGCTCACGCACAGCACCATACCATGCAGCTGGAAACAGAGAGAGAGGCAGAGAGATTTAATTGAACTCTCCTTTCAATGCTCAGAAACCTGACAGAGGAAGCTAAGTCTGATTGGAAGAGCTCCTTGGCCAAGGTCGTGCATGCATATAACTGTACGCTAAGTGAAGCGACAGGATTTGCCCCATACTACCTCCTCGACTACCTGCGGACATCATGTTTGGCCTGACGCCATGGTGACCAGAGCACTTCTCACAGCGTAAGTGGAGGAGGCGGATGCAAGAGGCAAACAGGCTGGCATCAAAGGGAGCTCAGAGGGAGCAGAACAGAGCAAAGAAGCAGTATGACCCGAAGACTTATGGAGCAGAACTTCAGCCAGGGTGCAGAGTACTAGTAAGGAACTTAGATGGTGGACAATGGAGAAACAGCAGGGGCGGAGCCAGTGTCGTCATCTGATGAAGCAGACGAGAGAGATCCAGAGCCACTGTCATCTCCTCCAAGATAATACCCCTTTCAACAAAGAAAACCAATCAAGACACTCACACACACATTAGGTCAACCATCAGTCACATACAGGGACCAGAGATATTTACAGCTAAAGATGAAAGTTCATAGTCACATGTTGAGTTTATTGTTGTGATAGTTTTCATGAATAGAGTTCATAGTAGCACTTTAGGCTGGAGGAAAATGTTAAATTCATGCAGTAACGTAAGTTTTCCATGTTAGTTAAGGAGTGAAGTGCCAGAATACAGACCACTGACACACAGAAGAACACTGTGACATGTGCAAAGCATACAGTAGTATATGAGTCTGTGTAATGGGTTATGAGGTCAAAACTTTCAGTTTTCAAAACTTTTCAGTCTAAGATACATAGCCCGCATGAGTAGCGGAGTAGTGTTCCAGATATCACCTGGCCAGTGATGTCTGTTGCTGACACATGACATAAAAAGGGAGATACACGTCATGTCAAAGACTGTGGTTAAACAGAAAGTATCCTGAAAGACCGGCTCCCATACAACCTACCACTATAACTAGTGGTTGGCAGTAAAAAGTAATTAGTTATAGTTACTCACTACTTGTTCCAAAAAGTAACTGAGTTAGTAACTGAATTACTCTGTAATAAAAGTAACTCGTTACCAGGGAAAGTAACTATTTGCGTTACGGTTAAAAAAAAATCTCTGCTGCTTCATCGAATCTCTGTTTAGCTGTTGTGTGCGTGTGTGTGTGTGTGTGTAAAAACACTGGCTCTGATTGGCTACCAAGAAACATGACTCTGCCTTAGCCAACATAATCGCTGGTTGAAAGGCACCCGAAGCTTCTCTCTCCCTCGCTCTCCCCGCCGACAGAGTTTAGAAGGCAGGCGAACGGGAACAGGTGAGCCCACGCTATGCCCAGAGAACCTGATATGGAGAGCGCAGCGCACCGCCCACTTCAAGCACTGCTTTCCTCGTTATTAACCCACCTCCTGACTAGCTGTGTGAGCCAGCTGCTGCGTTTGGATTACACAGTTTATTACGCACCGCATTTAACGATCAGTAACGTTGAAGGCGTTGTAACGACGGGAAAAGTAATTAGTTAGATTACCCCGTTACTGAAAAAAATAACGCCGTTCTTTTAAACACCGTTATTCCAAACACTGGTGGTGGGCATAGATTTTTTTTTTAATCTAGATTAATCTCACTGTAATCTTGAAATTAATCTAGATTAAAATGGCTCATTTGAATTCTGACGAAGGCATTCAGAATATGTGTGCAAACGGGTTTCAAGCCAGGTGGCGCATTAGACCAGGGGCTCATCTCCTCTTTCCAAAATGCATCACAAACTGCTTGAGAAAGCTGTTCTACTATGATAATTGGTGATGAAAATAAATCATGTTCAGTAAGATGTACTTTTGTGTAGCGTGTGATGTGCTTTGCGTTTAGGTGGTACTTGAGACTGGAAGAACTCCTACAGTAAACTAATTCCGCATTGCACAAGGTGCAAACAACCTTAGTCTTGTCGAATTTTCCATTGGGAAGCTTCTTAAAAGTAAATTTTCCCAGAAGCAAACCCGGCGGCTTCAGAAATGTTCGTACACAAAGCGCTGTCCAACAGCTGTCTGTGGACGTGTTGCTACAGTTAGTGTGAGGAAATACCGCACAATGCGTTTTTTAATCAACCGGCGTATCAATAACTAACCTGGCTAGTTGTAAACAAACAGGTGACGTCATTCCCAGCTCCGCCCTCCGAGGTAAATGAAACGCAGCAACAGCTGCATCCATGTTAGCACGTCACGTTTGATGTGGTAATTTCACAGTAGGCAGACACACAGGTTCGAAGACTTGTTCTTGCCCCCTACAGTGCAATTTGGCGCTAAAATATCAAGGTGAAAGTCATCATAGCTTGCGTAGTATAGACCCAGCTCCCAACCCAACTTTGAGAATAGATTAACGGCGATATTTTTTTATCGCCCGATAAGAGTCTCACGTTAACGCCGATAACGGCCCACCACTAATGGCGCGTTCGAGACTGGTCGTAACTGGGATATTTCCCAGTTGAAACTTCCGACTTCCGACATCAAAGCGTTCCAGGTGCATGGTGGTGCATGACGCCGAAAGTGAAGGAAAATCATGGGTGACCATGACAAAGTGAACACACAGTTGCACCCTCAGCAGTGCTTTAGGTGTTAATTAAAAGGATGGCAGTTTAACTGCAACAACTGAAATAAATAGCCCATACGTTACTAGTTATGTGTACCCCAAGTTGGTAGCCCTGAAGTAAGTCAATGTTGTCCGTTACACTTCCTAATGTTTTGGCATTTTTAACAATAACTTTTATGCAGAAAAGATGACTTTATGAGATTCTTTACTGTAGCCAGCTAACGTATGTGTAAAACATATTTCTACATCAATATACATGCAGAACAAATTTTACTGCATGATGCAGTATTTATTATTTTAATTCAAATACATGCAAATATACGCTTTGTTGCCGTTTAGTTTATGGTTTACCATTTACAAAGTGTGCTTCCATGAGCTGACATTGTTTTCTGACGTCATTCAGCTGCTACCGTGAAGTCGGGTACAAATTTTTTCTCCGAGTTCACAAGTAGGAAATCAACTTCAAGTGGCGTCCGGGTACTTTTCCTAGTTGGAGGTCGGAAATTTCCCAGTTCCGAAGTTGCCGGAACGCAGCATAACTATAACCCACCAGTCGAAAGTGCTGCGTCTCAGGCAACTTCGAAACTGGGAAATTTCCGACCTCTAACTAGAAAAACTATCCTTGAACGCCACTTGAAGTCGGATTCCTACTTGTGAACTCGGAGAAAAAATTGTACCCGACTTCACGAGTAGCAGCTGAATGACGTCAGAAAACAATGTCAGCCCATGGAAGCTACACTTTGTAAATGGTAAACCATAAACTAAACGGCAACTAAACATATATTTGCATGTATTTGAATTAAAATAATAAATACGAATCATGCAGTAAAACTTGTTCTGCATGTATATTGATGTAGAAATATGTTTTACACATTAGGTAGCTGGTTACAGTAAAGAATCTCATAAAGTCATCTTTTCTGCATAAAAGTTATTGGTAAAAATGCCAAAACATTAGGAAGTGTAACAACAACATTGATTGATTTGAGGGCTACCAACTTATAGCCAGAGGGGAACAGAACTAGTAACGTGGGCTATTTATGTCAGTTGTTGCATTTAAACTGCCATCCTTTTAATTAACACCTAAAGCACTGCTGAGGGTGCAACTGTGTGCTCACTTTGTCATGGTCAGCCATGATTTTCGTTCACTTTCGGCGTCATGCACCACCTTGCACCTGGAACGCTTTGAGGTCAGAAGTTGGAAGTTTCAACTGGGAAATATCCCAGTTCCGACCAGTCTGGAACGCGCCAGAAGTCCAAAGTACTCTGGGAAATCCTTAATGTAGAGACGACATTTATTTTGGAGGTGAGAGTGTGCGACCCACAGTAAAGTTGCCTTGTTAATGGACTCCGATAGCACATTGATAAACACATAACTGAGGGTGATTTTGCTTTAGTAATCTGATGTATGTGCTCTGGTACAATAACAACTGTAATATTTTAGTAGGTCAGGTTATGGGTATAATGAGTGAGGCTCACACAGCATGTGGGGTCCTTCAGGTTTGACAGGAGGGCAAACACATCAGTCAGTAGGCGTACAGCCTGCTGTACGTAGAGACAATGTTCTGCTGATGTGTTTCTGTATTTACAGAGAAAGAAAGTAACGGAGTTATTTTAAACTTATACACGCCTGGAAGTCCCTTTTGTGTCCAAGTGTGCAACACTGTCCCACAGTAACTGTGTTTGCTCTCTGGAACCCAATTTACTAATTCAACAAAGTGAATCTTCATGTATGAAATTATATTATCTGCAGAAATTAAGCAGTTCCTCATTATTTCTTCTGTTTCCATCCAGAACACTGTTTGTCCAGCCGTCAGGTGTCGTCATTGGGCGAGTCATCGGCTGCAGGAAAGAAAATAAGTGTTTCAGCCACGAGGAGTCAGGGTCGTAACAACATAAATATCATCCAAATAAACACACTTAAAAATTAAGGAACTTCTAAAATACAGAGCAGAGAAATAAAACACTTACCTGGGGGAGCAGCTGGAGGTAAAAGTGGTGCACCTGTTAATGAAAACAAAGTTTTATTACCAAACCCAGCATGAATTGTTAAAAGATTGTTAAAAGACTTTTAGTCGCTGGGGGCAGAAGACAACTTAGGGATACCCAAGTATAAACCTGCTCAGTGTAGCTTTCAGTCAGTTGTCAAAGATACTTACCGGAGGAGCCAGAGCCTCCAGAGGCATCGCTGCTGAGAGACGATTCTGACCGTGTGAAGAAAAGAAAATGTTTTTATTAACCCATGCTGAGAGGTGTGGAGTGATCCAGTGGTGTAGTCTACGTGATACGCAGGTATACGCCGTATACCCACTAGGAATAGTCAAAGGTTTCCGTGTACCCACTTAAAATAGCGAGATGATACGTAACAACATCGTTTTGTGGCAGAACTTTTACACGTTTATTCATAAATTCACCCCGTTTGTGTTGTGAAGCTCTGAACTGACGTTTGCTGCCTCCGTGGCCTGTGACCGGGATCTGACGTCAGCTACCAAACAACCACACAGCTGCGTGGCAGTCACTCGGCGCAAGTTTGAAATGAACTAATGTGAATCACTGAAGGAGATGTGAAAGTCGAGCAAACGCAAACTACACTCTTTCAGTGTTTTCATAAGCCTGCAGAAGCTGCTGCCGCTCTGTGTGACACCATGACAGGAACGTTGAAGTTACTGAAACACAGAAAACGAGCCAGATGAGGCTGATGTTATTGTAACGTTACCTGGTGAGTGAAAACAGCTTATAGGCCTGTTTTATCATTAATGTTATCAGTAACGGAACTGTAACAGCATTGTTGGTCTGTTGAATCTAGAACTAGTTAACCAACGTTAATGGATCAGTGAATGCGGGTTACTGTGTGTGTGTGTGTGTGTGAGAGTGAGTGTGTGTGTGTGTGTGTGTGTGTGTGTGTGTGTGTGTGTGAGAGTGAGTGTGTGTGTGTGTGTGTGTGTGTGTGTGTGTGTGTGTGTGTGTGTGTGTGTGTGTACAGTAGCAGTTCCTGGATGCTTGCTGATGCATTTAAGCTGATAAAGTACATTACTTACGTTTGACAATGGTTTTTGGAAGATAAGTGAGCTTGAGAGGATGTGGACCTCTCCTGGTGTCCTCAGTCCTAATATTCTGTAATGAATGAGTTTTGGTGAAAGAACTGCACACAGGCCTGTTCATTGTTATTACTGCTACTGAATTATTATTATTGCTAATATCAGTTGCAACTTGCACTGTGAAATCTGCATTGAAAATTGCCAGCTGATAAAACCAGATTCATATAACATCTAAGGCTAAATGTAGCTGAGTTAGATGGTGATTAACACTAAACATTAGACATTTCCACCATAAATTGGTGCAGAAAATGTCTCCAGAATGCAGGAAATTAAATGTTTAAAGCTCAAAATCTTCTGGGGGAGGAGCCCCAGACCCCCATCATGTACTCATCAATGAATATTTTTTAAAATACTATTAAAATATCTTCAAGTCTTGATCTCGTGACCCCAATATTCTGGATTGTCACATCTCATATGCTCCAAAGTGTTTTATCACAACTCTAATCTGAGCCCTAAGATGTCCCCACCACGTTTGAACTCAAAGCGACGCCTTTCCCACCTGTAACTCTCATTGGCTGTTAAAGTCTTTGCGTTGTTGATAACACACAGCCTAAGCAGTCCTTCAGCATGCTCTCTGTTACATGTACATGCATACTGTTAGTGAAGGTAGGGGCGCTTATGGGACGTCACGCTGGAAGGGGGGGGGGGTCACAGTTTACTCACTAGAAAAAACTAGACTACACCACTAGTGTCATCCACTGTGTTACTGGGGTTTTTGTCCACACACACAAAGATTAGGGCCGCCCCTGATTAAATATTTTTGTAGTCTTTCAGTTTTACAGTAACCTCTGAACAATAAACTTCATTAAACTTGAACATAAAGTAGTTACCTTTTTCACCTTTTGCACTTTTGGCTCCAGGTCCTGTTAAAAAGATGTTAATAGATGAAGTCAGTGTCATGGTCTGAATCTGCATCTGTCCTTCCAAAAGCTTGCTGACTTTAAAAATACACAGCGTTAAAGTTCACAGTTTGAACACAGATTAAATCTGAGGACAATCAAAAGTCTTCACTTAAACTGTTGATTCAGAAGTCAGTGTTTCCCCACAGGATTTTGTAGTGTGTAGTGACCTAAAAACTACAGATATTTAACGGATAGATAACTGGGTGGAAACAACAGGGTAGAACACGTCTCTAGTCTCACAGTATTTATAGTCGTAACACTGAACTCTGGTTGTTAATTTGCTCAAGTTAACATGTTTACAGTGGCACGGTGGGTTGGCATGACATTCCTCCTGCTGGACACTAGCGGGGCTAAAGATGAAATGAAGTCCATCAGTTATCCTATACAGGCAGTAAAAGAAAACACCAAAGAAAAACTATTAACTGTGATGCAGAAACCAGGAAGCTCCCAGCAAAGTTTCAATTGTTCATCATGGAACTCGATTATTACATATTAATGATCTGATGATGTCCTTGTTGGTAAAATGTTAATATGAAGCATAAACCACGATTTATTGTTAAAGAACCACGTCTGTTCTTTAAGCACAGAACTTTAGTGTTCAGTTTGTTTTCTCTTAATAAAAAAGGACCATTTTGTCAAATTACATTGTTTGTTTATTTTATTAAAGAATATAAAACTAATTTTAGAAATAAATTATTCCACTCTACTGATCTCATGTCAAGAGACGATTGTTACATATAAATGCCACCTACCACTTTTGCCTCTGTTGTACAAGACAGCCAGCAGCCCACAGACTACGACCAGCAGCTGGAGCCCTACAAACACACCAATGATGGGGCCAAGTACTTCAGGTCCAGGAGGTAGTTTATGATCTAAAACACAGAAAACATTCACATTAGTTTTATATTCACTTCACTTTGAATATTGAATATTTTTTCAATATACAAAGACGATGTAGAAGCTGAGTGACAGTAATGCTGCATCTGAAAACATTAAAATAACATAAATTAAGTAATTTGTGCTGGTGAGAAACAGAAAAAGAGGATGGAGAGAGGAGACCATGTCAAGTCTCAAAAAAAGATTATTTTCTTCTACAAGTTCAAAATTTATTTTGCTTGTAAAAACTAGGGCTGAACGATTAATCGTTTTCAAATCAAAGCTGTGATTTGAAAGAACGTGATTAGCTAATCGTGAAGAGGGAAATTAAAATGTAGGTTAATTATCCAGCACATCTGACCTGTTTTAAACAGTCAGGCAGTTACAGATTCATTCCGTTGTCGTCCTCGTATGACAGACCTGCTGGCCAATCAGAGCGGGCACATGGCGTGTACATTTTACAACAACAAAGGAAGCTAGAGGAATGGCGCCAGCCGAAAAGACGCAGGCAGGTTTTGTCTGGCGTCAAACTCACATTGAAGTGTTTCAGCAGCGGAGCGTTTAGCCTACAGCTGGTTAACATGTTGTTAATTTGTGCGCTTCAGCTACAGAGAACAGCTCTCTGTGAGCCTGCTTGCTTCTACCAGCTACGTAGTTAAATTGTTTTGGTCTGCTCTCTTCACATGTGTCACAGCCCAGCTCATAGACTGGACAAAAAAAGGGGAGACACAAGGGTAAACTAAATAACAAAATCATTTATTAATAAGAAAATAAGCCAAACCAATAAGTGGGAAGAATCTGTAAAGTCAGTAGGGAGTGGATGAGTGAAAATGTGCTGCATGGATAAAGACAAGAAACAAAACAAACAAAGGAAGCTGTGAGATGAGGAGGTCAACACAAAACTAACTGCTGCTCTTGCTTATATGCATGGGGCACACCGAGCCCCGGTGTGTCCCATGCCGCTAATTAGCCTGCCAATCAGGTCTGCAGGCCTGAGACAGAAAGCACAGCAACAGCAGTATGAACCCTGCAGAGGGGCCGTCACACATGTAACTTCTAACTATCCATCCATCGTCAACCGCTTATCCTGCGTACAGGGTGGCGGGGGGGCTGGAGCCAATCCCAGCTGGCATCAGGCGAAAGGCGGGGTACACCCTGGACAGGTCGCCAATCCATCGCAGGGCGTAACTTCTAACTATGACACAAAAATAAATTCATCCAGCACTAAAAATTATAATCTTATTGATACGCAGTTTTCACGGGACTCTTACCGCACTGAGCTAAACGAAGACATTATTTACTCATGAATTTAGTTTTTTCCTGTAAAGCACCATTCTGATCGATTGTACCGTGGATCTAATCGGTTCCTTAACTTTCTAACTGTTGTCATGGTTACTTCCTTGTGGTAATGTTGTTGTGTTTCCTGATATGAATTTGTTACCATGACAGTTAGACATGATGGCCAAAGTTAAATCTCAGGGATTTCCTTGTGGCTTAAGACAAAGAACTTTTGCTGGTCCACTGATTTCAGTCAGAAACACTTTCTGCAATAATAGTAAACACTGTAAAAAACAAATGGTAAATAACTTTAAAAGTTTCTTACCCCGTTCCTTCTCCACATGTGACCTGGATACAGGATGATTCACTTCACAGGTGAATGTAGACATGTCCCTCCTTAAAATCTCCACACTGTCTCTTCTCTGGAAAGTGTCGTCATCATTTGGTCGAACGCCCGAGGTAACCACTCCGTCCTCTTTATATAGAACTCGGCCGTTTCTCTTGATGTTCAGGGTGACGTCTTTCAGGTAGAAACCTGTGGCCAGGCACGTCAACATGACCTTTGTCTCAACTTTGGTGTCCTTTGAGAACATGAACACCTCAGGTGGAGCTGGACAGAAAAATGTAAAGTTAATTGCTGGTGGACAAACAGAAACGTACAACCCAGGCCCCGTTTCCTGAAAGCATCTTAAGGCAATGATGATAAAATACCTCCTCCCGACTTGTAGGAAGAAGCTCCTGAACTTTTAGAACAAAACTACAAGTTTTATTTAAAGCTAAAGGGCAGGACTTTTACAAATGAATGAAAGTCTGTTATGAAAGGAAGGTTAAAATCAAGTCAGTGCAGTAAGAACTGAAGAAGCCTCTGAGATGAGAAGCAAAACATCTTCATTTATCTTCCACCAAGTCCAGCTGCCCTTGAAACAGCCCTGGTTCATTGTTATCTACAAAACAAACTGTAAAAATTCTGTTGTACATACGGGCGTTTTGAAGGTGCGTTCGCTGATAATCCACAAACTTCCTCAACGACACGATGCACTCGTTCTCCAGGTAGAGTCTGTAGTCTGTTAGGACCTGGTTACCCCATTCCTTCTTTGTCTCGTTGGCCACTTCAGTCGCAGCAACCCAGACTTTGTTGGTGTCGTCGAAGGACAGGAAGTCGTTTCCATCGTAGGTGTAAATGTTCTTCCCACGGTGAAACGTAATGCTGCCGTCAGGCTGCACGTTTCCCTCACAGCCTCTCATCCATTGAAGAACATGGAGGCCTGAAACCAGACAGAGGGCCGGAACAGTGAAACAACACAGTTTGAATATTTTATGGCACTGAAAGCATAAAGACAAAGATTTAGAGGCACAGTTCATATTCAGTTTAGTAAGTAATTTGATTAATGCATCGCACCAACACACATGGGCAAACACATGACTTTACTAAACAAGACTAAAGGGGCCAGTGTGCTGATGGTTGGGTGGTGGAACAGTAAAGATGGGCATTTCAAGCAAAAACACTATTGGATAGTCACTGGGAACTGTTCAACCATTCTTTGAAGAAACCAACAGTCACACCATCTTCAGGCTGTGATTGGTCAGCTGGGTGGAGGTGAGGAAGGAGCCAGGGTTTGAACTTCTCTCAGCTCTTTTTCTTTCTTTACACAACTAACTGCTGTTTCCAAAGTCAAGAATAAACTCTTTTAATAAGATTTTAAGCAAACATGGCCACAACGTCCTGAAAGTGACAGAAAAATATGAATTTAAACATTCCAGGATCCAAAAGCTCAAACAGCTCCTGAATGGACCTTTTAAGGAGTTTGTTTCTTCAACAATTAGAAACTGTGTGAATATGCAAATATATCTTGTTTCTGACTCAAAGAACAAACCAGCAGGAGTTTGATGAAGAAAACAAAACATTCAGTTCACATTTCATGGATCTTACCTGAGTCATTATGTGCCATTCGTTTCATCAGGGTGTCGAGGTTGACTTTGAACCACTGCTGGTCGTTCAGGTGGGACCGTGTTCCTTTCTCCCAGTAATCTGGATCCAGTCTCTCCAGTCTCTCTTTCATCCAGTCCTGTTTGGGAACTTTCTTCTGGTGCTCGCTGTCAAAGTAGTCGATCATCCTGCCGTCCAGCAGACCCATGGCTGAGAACTGGTGGATGCCCGGGAGTCCGACAGGTTTGGAGAGAGCCGTGTAGATGTAAGTGAGGGAATGTGTCTCTGAGAGTCACACAGACAGACAGATATTTATTCTCTGTTCCTTGAGGCTCCGTTCAGACTGCAGGCCTTAATGCTCAATTCCGACTTTTTTTGGTTGACAGTTCACATTATAGTTTAAATGTGGCCCAGCTCAGACTCCAGTGTGAACTGTCCACAGCGTGAAAGTGACCCGCATGCACAGAAGAATAACAGAATGTCACAGGCAGCAGCAGCTGTTGCAGGTTATATATTATAAAATAAAATAAATAAATAAAACAGTGTGTGTGTGTTAGAGAATATCTCTCTCTCTCTCTCTCTCTCTCCTCTCTCTCTCTCTCTCTCTCTCCCAGCAGTATTTTTCTTGGCTTGTGTGGAGGTGAGTGGTGATGAACAAAAGAATAAACTACCAAGGCCTCCAGTTTACCGCTTATGAAACAATAAAGACAATATGGGCCTTTGTCCTGCTAACACATGACTCATGAGCTGAGCTAATGTAATAAGTTAGCTGACGTTTAGCTAAATATCTCATGGCCATACAACATAACGTACTGATGGAGACACTGCAGGTGAACACAGTAACATGTGTCTAATAACGTCATCACAATCGGCACATCGATATGCAAATTAACTAATTAAAATGCGCCAATTTGCACACATTTGACAAGTCACTGCAGGTGAATGGGATAAAGAAAATAACTAAAGGTTTTCTTTACTCATTTGGCTTCTTGCTTGTGAAACAAAAAGTAAAAGTATTTAAACATCATTTATTTTAATTCTGCCTGCAGCCCAATGCCACAGTTTAGTCTGAAGATTTATGTGAGGTGTTATGTAGGGCTGCAGCTAAAAATGATTTTAGTATTCAAAGCTTCTATAGATTATTTCAACTATTTATCGATGCATCGTTTCAGAAGTCCTTTTGCTTGGTGGCAGCAGGTCGGTGGCCCCTGTGATAAACCTAGTGAATACTAAAGAGACCGTGGTCTCTGTGGAAACTGATTATTTTGTAGAAAAGTAAAAATGTTGTGTTGATATATTTGTCTTGTTTAAAGAATGCCCATTGTTTCACCTGGGCCCCTGTACACAAAAATGTCTGTGCACGTCCCTGCTCGCGGGAGATTTATGAAAAGTGTTCACAACTTATTGTTCGTTTCATTACTGTTTCTGGCGCTGGTCTCTCTCTCTGACATGTTATAAGATAAAAAGTAAAGATCTTTCTGCATGAAACACAGCCTGTTAATCTAATTATGTCTTGTAGGCCAACTTTGACTTTTCTTAGTCACTTATAGTTGCAGTAGATCTGTGGGATGAGTGTAAATTAAGTTTAAATTAAACAGATATAGTTCATATTTTTATTTTTTTACCATTTCTCGCTTCACATTAAATGAACTCACCTCTGTTCGCTGTCGGTCCATCCACGGGCAGGATAGAAACTGCATAATACAGTACAAACACAAAACTGACTACGTTCATGTTTTTCAAGCTGCATTCTGCTCCTCGATGTTCATAAACAGCAGAACTACTCCGTAACAGCCCATCTGTCCAGGGAACTGCTCGTCAAAATTGCTCCATATCACCAACTCTTCAGGGTGTAACGATAAAGCTTCTGGTCTGAGAAGCGAAGCGAATTAACGCGGAAGCCCTTAAACCTGCAAATAATGATGTTCATTTAGTATAAACTAATACTGTAGCGTCCCTCTGAACAAAATACAGACCACTGTGGACCGTAGATAAAAACAACTCTGCCGTCGCCGAGCGCAACACGCTGTTGCTGCGTTCCAGGGAACTCGGAGCTGGGAAATATCAGACCTCCAACTAGAAAAACTACAACACTCTGTATGTGTCCCGACCACGCCTGCCGTTAGGAATTTTGGACAGGGGGCCAACATTTCCCGAACTGGACCAGCCCACGCTTAGTTCTAATACACTGCTCAAAAAATAAAGGGAACACTAAAATAACAGATCCTAGATCTGAATTAATGGAATAATCTCATTAAATACTCCTTTCTTTACATAGTTGGATGTGCAGACAACAAAATCACACAAACATTATCAATGGAAATCAAATTTATCAACACATGGAGGTCTGGATTCAGAGTCACACTCAAAATCAAAGAGAAAACCCTACAGGTCGATCCAGCTGTCATGTAACGTCCTTAAAACAAGTCAGAATGAGGCTCAGTAGTGGGTGTGGCCTCCACGTGCCTGTATGACCTCCCTACAACGCCTGGGCATGGCTCCTGATGAGGTGGAGGCTGGTCTCCTGAGGGATCTCCTCCACGACCTGGACTAAAGCATCCGCCAACTCCTGGACAGTCTGTGGTGCAACGTGGCGTTGGTGGATATAGCGAGACATGATGTCCCAGATGTGCTCAATTGGATTCAGGTCTGGGGAACGGGCGGGCCAGTCCATAGCATCAATGCCTTCCTCTTGCAGGAGCTGCTGACACACTCCAGCCACATGAGGTCTAGCATTGTCTTGCATTAGGAGGAACTCAGGGCCAACCGCACCAGCATATGGTCTCACAAGGGGTCTGAGGATCTCATCTCGGTACCTAATGGCAGTCAGGCTACCTCTGGCGAGCACATGGAGGGCTGTGCAGCCCCCCAAAGAAATGCCACCCCACACCATTACTGACCCACCGCCAAACCGGTCATGCTGGAGGATGTTGCAGGCAGCAGAACGTTCTCCACGGCGTCTCCAGACTCTGTCACGTCTGTCACATGTGCTCAGTGTGAACCTGCTTTCATCTGTGAAGAGCACAGGGCGCCAGTGGAGAATTTGCCAATCTTGGTGTTCTCTGGCAAACGCCAAACGTCCTGCACGGTGTTGGGCTGTAAGCACAACTCCTGGTAGCGCCTCCATGCTCTGGACTCTACGCTGACAGACACAGCAAACCTTCTTCCCACAGCTCCCATTGATGTGCCATCCTGGATGAGCTGCACTACCTGAGCCACTTGTGTGGGTTGTAGACTCCGTCTCATGCTGCCACTAGAGTGAAGCACCGCCAGCATTCAGAAGTGACCAAAACATCAGCCAGGAAGCAAAGGACCTGAGAACTGGTCTGTGGTCACCACCTGCAGAACCTCCTTTATTGGGGGTGTCTTGCTAATTGCCTGTAATTTCCACCTGTTGTCTTTTCCATTTGCACAACAGCAGGTGAAATTGATTATCAGTCAGTGTTGCTTCCTAAGTGGACAGTTTGATTTCACAGGAGTGTGACTGACTTGGAGTTACATTGTGATGTTTAAGTGTTCCCTTTATTTTTTTGAGCAGTGTATTTCATTTCAAAATCTATGCCCCCCCCTTTCCTAATGTAAAGTTTTATGTATTGCCTTCCTGGCTCAGGCGATTTCAGAGCTGGCTCATCACTGTAAATCCAGATAAGTTGATGATTGATTTTTGTCAAGTGCTTGCCTCAAATGGTTCAAGTTATTGACAGTAGAGAAAATTAATTTGTTTAATTATAGTCAACTTAAATGTGCAATAGTTAGAATTTAATATTTTTAAGTTACAAACACTTAAATGGTTTAAGTAACACAATAGAAAAGTATAGCGGAGTCTACTTAAACGTACAATAGTCAAAACTTATTATAAGTCCAATACACTTAAAATTTTAGTTTTATTAAAAATATGAATATATTAAATTTTAAAATATTTGGAAAACGAAAATTCAAATTAAATAACTACCACACAATGCTGTACATTTCATTTCATTTATTTAGACACACAACAAAGCAACAAATATATATTAACAATGATGCTGTGTGAAATATCAGATGCAAATCCAAAGTAAGAACTTGTTTTAATAAAATTACCAAAATGGGTCCAATAATTGCCTGAGGTACGTTGGCGAGTGCTTCCATTACAAGGCTGCCCTCTAGGATGATCCACACTCTAGACGAGTTTTGTTGTGGCCATGCTGGGCTCGCAGTGCTGGTGTTCTCATAACAGGATACCCACGGGAAAGTCCGGAGAGTCTCCCTCATTAAAATTCTAGTCTGGGGGGGGGCGCTATAGAGCCGTGAACCAAGATGACAGCTTAAAGTGAATGCTCCGTGTGGCCTGCATCAAAATTCCAAAAAACCCAGCCTTTGAAGCGTAAACTGAATCGGAAGATGTCAAAATCTGTTGCTCTCAAGGATTGTGATATTTTCACACGAAAACGCGGCTCCCAAAAAACAACTAAAACTGACATTTCGGCACCAGGTCAAGACAACGTGGGGACTGCTGCTAGCACGGATAGCATGTGTGACCTCACAACGGTGTTAGCTGAGCTTCGGTCATTGCACTCGGAGTTCACTGGATTTGGAACCAAGCTGAATAGCATAGGGACACTTCTATCTAAATCTTCTATTTTATTTTTGAACAGGGACGAGAGGCTAAACCCAGTCATACAGACCTCGTTTATCAATGCAAAAGAGGGATTTGTGTATCTTGGTGTTAAAATTACTCCAGACATTAAAACAATGGTACCAATGAATTATGATCCTTTGGTTAGTGAAGTAAAGGAGTCTTTAAATAAATGGACAGTAATGCCCGTGTCAATGATTTTCCGTTCCACAAAACAACGTAATATCGAACATGACGGAAACAAACTTTTTTTCGCCCAGGATCTTTCAGCGGAGACCGTCCGACTGCGAGCCGAGTTCAGCACCGTCAGGAAAGTGTTCGTTGAAAAAGGCATCTTCCGCGGGTTCCAATACAATCCATGTAAGATGAGGATCCTCCACAATGGGAAACTACAGTTGTTTTCATCCCCAAAGGAGGCTGGGGATTTTCTCCACAGACACGCCGGACAGGACTGACTATGATGGTGAGCGATTCGGTTCTTGAACTAGGAAATCAGCTGTTCAGACCTAATAACTGCACTTTAAGGTATTTTCTATAATACGTTCATAACGCCACTATGGGCACATGTATGTATGCATATGTATATATCTGTGTGTACATGTGTATACTCTTTTTCTCTCTTTTTCTAAAAACATTAATACTACATACTTTGGTTAAACTTTATTCTTGAAAGGGAGACAATATGAGCAGATGAAGAACATTGCTGTTGAATAATTTCGTGGAGGGACTATGTTAACATGTTCATATGGGTTTGATGTGTTTATCTCTTAATTTGGTGGATGCATGGTTTGCGGACACCACTGCTGCTTTTTGAAGTTGGGTTTTATAGTTTAGCTACTCCCCTTATTAGTGGATTAGCACAAACCCCCATTTACTAATCTGAGCAAGGGAGGGGGCGGGGGGATTTAAGTGTTATGTGTCATTTTCAGGATTTTCTTTTTTTATTTAGTTGTTTGTTTTTTTTTAATTCAAAAGTTATCTGTATTTCATACTAACTCGGCACAATGTATTGCTATATTAATACTCCTGAAAATCACAAGTTGGAATGTCAGAGGACTCAGGAAAAGAATTAAACTAAAACAGGTTATCAACAGGATTAAGCAACTCAAATCGAAAATAATTTTTCTTCAAGAAACACATCTTACAGATTGTGAATTAAAATTTGTAAAAAACAGATGGCCTACACTCATCATACAATAATTATGCAAGAGGCGTAATTATTTTGATTCATAGGAGTATACCATTCCAAGTGCTACAAATAAAAAAAGACCCGGCTGGTAGATACGTAATTGTCCAGGGTAACATCCTCTCAATTACTTTGAATTTAGTGAGTTTGTATGGCCCAAATGAAAATAGACCAGTTTTTTGTTAGATCTATTTCTTACCGTATCCACTCTGCAAGGACTCTATATAATTGGAGGAGACTTTACTTGTACCTTGAATCCAAGTATAGATCGCTCAACAGGCTCAGACTCACCCACTCTAAGACAGGCTATGATCACTTTGATATTAAAACCAGGTAAACCTCCTGCAGAATGCTCATCATTTAGACCAATAAGTTTGATGGGGGGTTGACACTAAAATACTTTGTAAAGTTTTAGCAAAAAAGATTAGACCCCTTTATCTCACATCTAGTTCATAACGATCAAAATGGCTTTGTACCAAAACGTCAAGGGTTTCATAATATAAGAAGAGTTTTGAATATAATTCATGAGAAATTTGATGCTAAAGATACGGCTTTATTATCACTTGATGCCCGTCAGGCCTTTGACAGAATAGAGTGGTCATACTTGTTTAACGTTCTTCCGAGGTATGGATTTGGATTTAACTTTCTCAAATGGGTTAAACTTTTGTATACAAATCCTAAAGCCAGTGTCTTGACAAACAACATAGTCTCTAAACCTTTCACATTGAAACGTTCCACTCGCCAGGGATGCCCGTTATCTCCAATGTTATTTATTTTGGCTATGGAACCCTTGGCAATGACGATAAGAATGCGAACTGATATATTTGGCATCCAGTTAGGAGACCAGGAGCATATATTGTCCTTATATGCTGATGATCTGATAGTTTTTTTGACAAGGCTGTCCATCAGTGTCCCAAATTTAATGCAAAAAATGGAGCTATTTGGTCGATTTTCTGGTTATGAAATAAATGACTCAAAATCTTCTATTTTATTTTTGAACAGGGACGAGAGGCTAAACCCAGTCATACAGACCCCGTTTATCAATGCAAAAGAGGGATTTGTGTATCTTGGTGTTAAAATTACTCCAGAGATTAAAACCATGGTACCAATGAATTATGATCCTTTGGTTAGTGAAGTAAAGGAGTCTTTAAATAAATGGACAGTAATGCCCGTGTCAATGATTGGCAGAATAAACATGATCAAAATGAGCATATTACCAAAATTTTTATATCTGTTTCAGGCACTCCCTTTGCCTCTCTCAAAACAATTTTTTGATTAATTAAACACTGTCTTTAATAGATTCATTTGGAATAATAAAAAACCTAGATTAAGGCTTCGACTGCTGTACATGCCATATGAGAGAGGGGGGTTACAACTTCCTAATTTTAAATTATATTACTGGTCTGCACAGCTGAGCTCAGCCATATTCTACTTTGCGACTGAGACACCCCCAGCATGGATAAAAATTGAACAATTAGAAACAAAACTTAAATTGAATTTGTATTTATATTCGGCATGCCCCAAAAAATTGGGGAAAATTACAAAAAAACCCTTTTTAAAAAACACAATTGATATTTGGTATAGGGCCCATCAGTATATGGGAAGTATTCCTCCCATCTCTCCTTTTTCGCCTATTTGGGGCAACACAGGTTTTAAGGCAGGAAGAGCTGATGGAGGTTTCAAAATCTGGGCGGATAAAGGTGTACAGAAGCTGGCAGACCTCTATAAGGATGGCAACTTTCTTACATTTGAGCAGTTATGCCAAACATATAACATTCCAAAGAAACATTTTTATAAACATTTACAAATTAAACATTTCATTATGTCAAAATATAAACAGATTGAATCTGAACCAACACTGTCAAAATTAGAGAATATTATATTGCAAAATCTTGAAAGGAGAGGTCATATTTCTTTATTTTATGCAGCTTTACTAATACATGATGAGGAATCCTCCGCTGATAGGCTAGATGCATGGAGATCTGACATCCAAGAGGGGATAAATGTGGCAGACTGGGAAGCTGCATGTTTAAAAGCCCAAAAACAGTCGATTAGTACCAGGATGAAACTCCTCCAATATAAATGGTTGATGAGAACCTACATAACTCCGGTCAAGCTGAACCGTTGGTCACCTAATATCCCAGATAGCTGTAGTAAATGTTTTGATGGAAAGGGTACTCTTTTTCACTGTGTATGGGACTGTCCAAAATTACATCAATATTGGAAGTCAGTCATGCAGACTTTGTCAAAGATTGTTGGAGTAAACATACCTGCTGAGGCAAAAATATGTGTGTTGGGTATATACCCAGAGAACTGTGTTTTTAGCTCCAGACAAATAAAACTGATTGACTTTGGACTCCTGCAAGCCAGGCGGTTAATATCTCTGTACTGGAAGAAAATGTACCCTCAAATCATATGTAGGTGAAGGAGATGGCATCGTGTATTGTATTGGAGCGACTCACTTATATTGTTAGAGGAAAGGGAAGAAATTTTGAAGAAATATGGTCACCATTAACTGAGTTTCTAAGACATTATGAAGGAAATTAAGAAAGTAAAGCTGATTGCCGAGTTGTTGTTTTTTATTTTTTTTATTTTCTATTTTTATTTTTATTTTATTTTATTTTTTTGTTTGTTTTTTATTATCATTGTCTTTGTTACTCTTTTATGTGATGTTTTTACTTTTTACTTTGGGGATTAAGTTGTGAAATATTAAATTTATGTCAAATGTATCACTTGCTTGTTTTGTTAAAATTCAATAAATATAATGTTAAAAAAATAAATAAAAAAAAGATTCTAGTCTGAGAAACAAGACAAAAGGAGCATTTTCAGGTTAACAGCAATTTGTCTACAAACAGCTGTGTCGTCTTCATAATTCTCAGTGGTTTTATTTTAGATAACGTTGTGTAAACAAGCTATTACAGGCATTTTTTTGTGTGTTCATGTGTTGGTGTCTCTCATGGTGTAGATCCCATGTTTTCACAGACAAATGTGATATGTGATACATGTGAGAAATAGGGATTTTTTGGGTAAGTGTGTGTAGATCAATAAAAGGCAATATTAGAAATACATTGGAGATGTTTGGATTTATTCAGTGGAGCTGCCACAAACTATGCAGCGACTTGAAGTTCCAGCAGCCCCTCAATAGTTTAGCTTTTTTGTTTTTGTAGAAATCAAGTCACTAAACAAGGCCTTTGAATTTTTGTATAATTTGCATCATTAAATGCAGTAATTATTTTCCTCTTGCTAACAGTGAAAGCACATTATCAAGTTAAAATCAACTTAAGTTTAATGAACGTCTTCATAAATGCTAATCATCATAACTTATCATCTCAAACAAACAAAACATAGGAGAATGGTGTTTGACTCAGTTTTTCCAATCAAAAAACTTTACTCACTGCTCTTAAAGAATAAAGATCATCACCCTCAAGAATGACTCAAAGTCCTCTCAGGACAAGGCATCTTATGGCTGTTGGCTCAGTGCAAAGAAACACAACAAGCTCTAACACAAGAAATATATCAGTTTATTTCTTCATTTAGAGAAGAACCAAAAGGGAAGGTGGGTGAATTAGTTCTTGTAATATTTATGAACTAACCATCAATATTGTCGTGGAATTTATATTCCTGGTGAGGGGATGAGCAAAGACAACCAACCGCTGTCTTTGAAGACTGCAACAGAGAAGTACTTAAACACATATACAGCTGGTCCAGAGACCTGCGGCCTAGGACAGCACCAGGCATCTGGCCCCGAGCAAAGGGATGCATAATTATTCACACAGTCTCGGTTGAGATCTTCTCTCAGCCTTGAATGAACATTCCAGGAGAGGAGAGGAACAACAAGAGGGGAGAACACCAAAACAATCTCACAGCTCTGACCTAAACCCAAGTAAATGTGGACAGAATAACATAAGGAGTATAGGAGAGGAAAGGTTAAGGATAAAAACACAATGCATATCTGTAACAATAATAGTAATAATAATAATTTTGACCAATGATGTATGTAACACAAAAAACACAAGATATTTAAAGACACAAGTAGAGAGAGTCACTCAAAAAGCACAATTGTTGCAATTGTCCAACGCTAAAAATCTAGTCAAATTTACACATTTCAAACTAGAAATGTTCAAGCAGTTTCTAATACTTGAATAAAAAAAACAACTTACCTCATTCAGACAGAAATGGTATCCTCTTTACGGCAGGCAAACGTCCTTTAAAAGCTACATACTTGCTAAAAACAGAAAAATGCCGGCATGCAAAAACGTTAAATTGCTCCTGTAAATGAGAAAACGTGGAACTTTCTCTAACCGCCAACGGACAAGCACAGACTGAGTTTTGAGCCAATCACAACAGGGCAGCGTTGTTGCCTGAGGTAAAACTTGATAGTTTTAAGTTTGTTAAAATTACAAAAATGAGTCCACCCAATGACTGTCTCATCCACTCTTCATATACTCATACTGTTTAAGTAATGCAATAAAACTAATCTTTAAAAGTGGTATTTAATCAAACTGTTTGCATAGAATGAACTTTTGGGTTAACAGTGTAGGAGGCGGTTTACTAAGTGACCGGTCAATCACTCACACTGCACATCAGTCACAAAATGTGGCCTATTTAAAAAAAGTTGCTCTAAAAAGTTGCCGGTGCAGCAAAGTGCCTCAGTATTACAGACTTTTCTTTTGTGCTGCTGTTACTTCCAGCTGAACGGTGGGTCCATCTAATGTACTTTTAATTTCGCTACATTTTCCATTCATACCTTTTATAACTGAACCAGTCTGTAATCTGCATTTTGCTTCATTAACAGAAATGAGCTCATCAGGCTGTGAGCGCGCAGTCACGCAGATCAGCCCTGGTTTCAGGCGCTTGTCACAGTCACAGAGCTGGGCAGATGCAAACATTTAGACAATCAGGCTTTAATGTTCTATTAATACAACGGAAATCCGGTGAGCGCATTCCATGGCACTGTGACCGTGTTGGAAAGCAGCCTGAGTCTCTTTCAAAAGTGAAACACTTCCACTTTCCACAAACGGCACATTAAAAGAGTCTTTAGTCTCTGCAGAGCAAATGAAGGCTACACACTGTAAGATCTGTGTCAGATAATCACTGCATTGACTGAGATATATTAACAGTGTCCTGTTGTTGAACAAAGCATCGCTTTGGACATATGTGAGCGAGAGAGAGAGAGAGATCTGTTGGGTTTTACGCATGACACACATCTTCCTCTGTATGTTGCTGCCACAATAATCCTTTGTATTGTGAAGATTTAGATGCTTCAGGAAAAAGAAGCAGCGCTTTGGTTGGCTACATCTCCATAATGAAAGGCACAAAAGTTGGCTGGGCAGCAAAAGTGATATTTTAAAGTGATCAACACCTTCATGGAGATTTAAAAAGGAAAATAATTGTAGAAACAGTTAAATTACAGATAATCAGCTGACTTACTGTATTTGCAGGAATATTTTAATGGGCTTCTTAAAAAAATAAACTCATCAAGTCGCCGAGTCTGATGCAGTAGACAGTCCATTTTTACTCTGACAGCCTATCTTGACCTTTCCTCATGTGGACACGCAGGCACTGTGACTGTGATCCTGCACAACAAAACATCCCCACACAGCCGTGGACAGTAGTGGTGCAACGCGTTGCAGAATCCGTGGTATGGATCCCGTCCACACGGTGCAGCACGCAGGTGGATCGAGGATTGATTTCAAAGTTTATGATGATTTATCCTGTTTGACCTCTCAAAATATTCCTTTATTCTGGAAATGTCAGAGAACCCAGTTAGATTCTGTGCAGAACTTTGAACATGAGCAGAAAACCTGCTGAAACACAGGAGCTATTAAAGTCCAGGAGTTTCTAACTGAATTAAAATGATTTCATTTATTATTTATGGGGTAAAAAGGTGCCACATGCACATAAAGAGGTTACCTCAGTCAGTCACTTCTCTGTGTTTGTTGATTCAGCAGTGATGATATTAAAAGCTGATCTACAGGAGAAACATATCTGAAAGCTGAGAGCTGCTCTGCATTATATTCTGTTAGTTTTATATTTTGAATTGTTTTATTAAACCAGAAAAAAAATATTTTTTTCCAGGAGTGTCCTGGCCAAGGCAGGCAGGAGTACAACTGCACATTTAAGATGGGAATAAATAATCAGTTACAAGGTCATAAAATATGAAAATGTTCTTAAATATTCACCAGAATTCAGAAACAAGGACGATCAAACGAGCAATCAGTGGTAACATCTGCTTGTTTAAAAGCAACAGTGAAACAAAGTATGAATTTTGTGTGTCCCTTTACATAAATAATTTCCACAATAAATGGATGCAGAAAATGCAGAAATTGGGGCATAAAAAACACCAGAATGCAGGAAACTAAGTGTTTAATAATCAAAATGGTTCATACTGTCGCAGTTTTGTTGTTATATCAGGCTCTTTGATTTAGACACATTACAATTTAGCAGACATGACACAGTTAATAGTGTTGCATTGTTGTGCCATATAAGCAGAGTATGTTTACTGTTGCTTTAATTCTTGGTGGAGGGTCAATTATTATGTGAAGATATGAAGTTTCATGTGCTGGGCTAAGCCCCCAATGTTTCAAGATCCTAAAAACACCCCCCTGGTGTCTCCTCCTCGACTCCTCGAGCTCGCATCTCGGGTGGGAGGGACTAAAATGCTCCTCGAGGAGTCGAGAAGATGGAAATTTGGGAAATGAGAAAGGCCCCAGATTTTCTTGCATCCTTGTTTGCTGTTGTTGATGGTGTTTCCTGTATATCTCTGAATAGCGGATCACTTGCAATCTTCACTTGTCTTTCAATGAAGCCGACAGTGTCTGTAAATGTGGCTCTCCGGGCCACGCCTTTCCTGCAACTCACAAGCCACAGTCCTCCATCTGTCCCTCCTCCATGTATTCAACATGGCGTTACAACATCCTCGCAGAAAAAGACTGTCTGCCTGTAGAGATTTCACATCTTCAGGTTTTATTGGTGTCCATGAAAAATCCTTTTCCATTTAGGCTGAAGCAATTTTCTGTGTATTCCCAAAATGCTCTTCTAAAGCCTTAGCCTGGCCACATCCTCTGTCATGTGTTGACAGCTTCTGACAGGCTCCCTTGGCTGCCCCCCTGGTGTTCTGTTCAAGGAAGTACAAGCAGCCTTTAGGATTGTCAGCCTTCTCTTTGATGCTGTGTTCAAAAGCCCTCATGAAGGTGGGATATTGCAAAGGATCACTGTCAAAAACCTGAATGTCTCTTTTGTGCAGAAATGAAAGAGATTGTTGCTGAACCAGTAAAGCAGTTATTTCATTTTCTTTTTCCAAAACTGTAATTATTTGACTTTGATCACTGCTGCTTGTCACCAGTGTTGCTGATTGATGACTCTTGTGCTGAAACAATGGACGTGATTGTACGGTCTCTTGATGTCCCGTGACTTCAGGAAGTCCTGACGATGTGGGTTGAGGTTGTGGTGGTTGAACATTTTCCACTTGAGGTTTTGTACCCAAGAAATGTGGATTGGGCTTTTCAAGTATTAGGATATTTGTTTCAGGGACAAATGTTTTTGCATCAGCACTAAGTGTTCTGGTTTTCCTTTGTCTCCTTTCTAGATAAGAATTCATGCCATTGGACTTCACAGATGGAGGATTTGAAACACGAGACACATTCACTTTGGCCACTGATGAGGCTATTTCCACTTCAAGTTCAAACTCTTCCCGTTTTCCTTTAGCTGCTCCTCTGGTTCTTTGTCTTTGTCTTGCAATGAGAGCAGCCATATCTGCTTCGGCTTTAATGCGTGATGTTGTTGAGGCCCTGGACCTTCCAGCCGAGCTCCGTATTAGAACCTGTACTTCCTGTGTTTGACACACCATCACTTGGATTAATTTCATCGTGTGACAGAAGCTTTAACATTTTGCCCAGAGTGATCTGAAACAGACTCTTTATCATTATGATGTGCATTGATTCCTTTTGTGATACAAATATGGGAGCATCATTTGTCACAACATGAGCAATAGTACGGCCTGTTTGTCTCCCTGTTTCAGAAAGCCGTCATTTTGCATCCTCCATAAATCCATTGGGGCATTTCAGTACATTCACAAACCATTCATTTTGTTTTTCCTCTATGAGAATCACAGACTCATGTAACAGAGTAGTTTCATCCACCATTTGACTCATTTTCTCAACACGAGATCGTACTTGTGGGGCATCATCATCCTTTTGCAAGAGATCCTTTATTGTCTGTATTTGACCTTTGATTTTGTTTCAATTTTATTCCCCAAGGCCTTGGAAGTGAGTTTGATTTCTCTCTTTTGTTCATCCATCTCTGAGCCACTGACATCTGAATCTGATCCAATTGTTGCCACTGTGTTCAAATAAACAACGTACACAGCACAGATTCCCACCATGTTTACATACCGCTTCAGTTGCTGTGTTGACCACCGAGCGGTAATGAATGAACCGCCATCCGATCCAGCTGAGCTCCAAACATTTCCGTGTTTCCTCTCATATCCAAAGCGTCCCGGTGTGATCCGCGGAATCCGTGATAAACAGCTCGTTTCGGTAGAAAACTGCAGCCGCGAGGGACTAAAAGCTGAGAGGCTGAAAACACTGTGACACGCGAAAAATAAATTCCACTCAATGATCTTAGTTTATTTACACTTCAACACCTAAAAAATACAACTGGCGCTGCAGTTACCAAGGCGTAAAAACTGCTGCGTGAGTGCCAAAGTGCGGTCAACAGAAAGTGTCCTTCTGTGTCTGTCAAAGCCCAAAAACACAGGTGAAGCAAACAAATCGACCAATTATCACTTCCGCCCAAACCCCGGTGGACACGCCCACCACCTACAATCCGAGTGCAGTGAACATTATGAATGATGGCGCGTTCGAGACTGGTCGTAACTGGGATATTTCCCAGTTGAAACTTCCGACTTCCGACATCAAAGCGTTCCAGGTGCATGGTGGTGCGTGACGCCGAAAGTGAACGAAAATCATGGGTGACCATGACAAAGTGAACACACAGTTGCACCCTCAGCAGTGCTTTAGGTGTTAATTAAAAGGATGGCAGTTTAACTGCAACAACTGAAATAAATAGCCCATACGTTACTAGTTATGTGTACCCCAAGTTGGTAGCCCTGAAGTAAGTCTATGTTGTCCGTTACACTTCCTAATGTTTTGGCATTTTTAACAATAACTTTTATGCAGAAAAGATGACTTTATGAGATTCTTTACTGTAGCCAGCTACCGTATGTGTAAAACATATTTCTACATCAATATACATGCAGAACAAATTTTACTGCATGATCGTATTTATTATTTTAATTCAAATACATGCAAATATACGTTTTGTTGCCGTTTAGTTTATGGTTTACCATTTACAAAGTGTGCTTCCATGGGCGCTGACATTGTTTTCTGACGTCATTCAGCTGCTACTCGTGAAGTCGGGGTACAAATTTTTTCTCCGAGTTCACAAGTAGGAAATCCGACTTCAAGTGGCGTTCTGGGGTACTTTTCCTAGTTGGAGGTCGGAAATTTCCCAGTTCCGAGTTGCCGGGAACGCAGCATGAGACCATAAACATAGAACACGTGGGAGACTCACAGGTGGCTCCTACGTCATCTTTTCTGTTCATTCTGCATCACAGTCTGGAGGGACTTTGAGAATTACAGATATTCTAAAACAACACAATCACAGCTGAAAGGAAAAATGTCATGACTTTGAATCTAAAGATAAGAACTTATTGTGAATCTCTTTATCTTGTTGGGGAAGTTTCATATTCACGAAGCTAAATGCTCTAAGTCTGCCCCATGTTTTAAAGTTCCTAATCGAAATTGACATCGAGTCTCTTAAACTTGTTTCAAACAAGAAAAACATTTCAATAAGTAACATCTACTCAGAGCTGTTCATCTGAAAAAATATCTTCTGTCACCTACTCATCTCTTAGTTCTGGATGTATATTGATGTAGAAAAATGTTTTGCACATTAGGAAGCTGGCTACAGAAAAGAATCTCAACAAAGGCATTTTTTTCTGCATCTGTAGTCTCATTAAACACACGACATTTTTACACGACATTACTCCTGTAAAAATTCAAGACTTAGACTTCAAGATTCAAGATAAAGCACTATAATTCATTATTTTTTAATAATTAAAAAAACTGTGTTAACGTGCGATAAAATAATTGTCGGCGTTAATTAATTAATTAATTAATTAATGCATTAAGGCGATAATTACACGTTACAGTGTCCAGCCCTAATATATAAAGGCCTATAGGGGAGAGCAGGGGCGAATAAAAAGAGCGATTTTCTAGGAGCCCAGTCTGAAACACCAAACTACCTCAGCACATACAGACACAGGACTTAACAAAACCAGGGAAAATCAGGTGGAAACACTTTCACGGAGTTTCAATCACAGAAAGTAAATTCACTGAAGCGATATTTTTTTTGAATATCGAGTTGAGTTTATTGTTCCATGTGCCGTGGTCACGATCACATGAAAGATTAGTTAGTGCTTTAACACATCCTGAAATTTTAAGTTTTACAGTTTAGAAGCGAGTGAAGTTTAAATGTCACTGGTGTTTTAAGCAGTGGTGTAGTCTAGTTTTTTCTAGTGAGTATACTGTGACCCCCACCCCGTCCCAGTGTGACGTCCCATAAGCGCCACTACCTTCAATAATAGTAGGCCCTATGCATGTACATGTAATAGCTTAGGCTGTGTGTTATCAACAACGCAAAGACTTTAACAGCCAATTACAGGTGTCACTTTGAAATGTGGTGGGGACATTTAGGGCTTAGATTAGAGTTGTGACAAAACACTTATGATATGAGATGTGAAGATTTTGAGCATTAAACATTTAATTTCCTGCATTCTGGAGACATTTTCTGCACCAATTTATGGTGGAAATATCTAATGTTTAGTGTTAATCACCATCTAACTCAGCTACATTTAGCCTTAGATGTTATATGAATCTGGCAATTTTCAATGCACATTTCACAGTGCAAGTTGCAACTGTTATTAACAATAATGGAAACCTGAGGCTTAGTAGCAGTAATAACAATGAACACAGGCCTGTGTGCAGTTCTATCACCAAAACTCATTCATTACAGAATATTAGGACTGAGGACACCAAAAGAGGTCCACATTCTCTCAAGCTCACTTATCTTCCAAAACCCATTGTCAAACGTAGGTTATGTACTTTATCAGCTTAAATGCATCAGCAAGCATCCAGGACCTGCTGTACACACACATACACATACGATCCATTAACGTTAGTTAACTAGTTCTAGATTCAACAGACCAATGCTGTTACAGTTCCGTTACTGATTACAGCGTTAATGATAACACAGGCCTATAAATTATTTTCCCTCCCCAGGTAACGTTACGATAACATCAGCCTCATCTGGTTCGTTTTCTGTGTTTCAGTAACTTCAACGTTCTGTCATGGTGTCACATGGTGAGCAGCAGCAGCTTCTGCAGGCAAAAACACTAAAAGAGTTTAGTTTGCGTTTGCTCGCGTTTCACATTTCCTTCAGTGATTTACATTAGTTAATTTCAAACTTGCGGCGAGTGACCGCCATGCAGCTGTGTTGTTGACGTCGGATCCCGGTCACAGGCCACGGAAGCCGCAAACGTCAGTTCAGAGCTTCACAACACAAAGTTTAAGTCGTCCCGGCTCTCTCCTATAGGCTCAGCCATCCTTATTTAGATACCGCGGGAGGGGGGCAGAGTCCACCAGGCTGCAGCCTGGACCACCAGCTGAAAAGTGAAATTATACTGAAGTTGTTCCACATTTTAACTAGATAGCACCTGGGATTGATAGAACACACACGTGAGCTGTTGATGACAAATGATTTCTGTCTCTATATTTTAAAATGACGTGAAAACGTGACGTCACATGATTGAAAAGTGTTTCAATCGTCCCGGATAGACAGAGAGCGGGACATCCAGTGGTGTTAGAGGCAGAGGTTGATGAGGTTGAGGTGGTCTGCTGCTGTTCTGCTGCAGCTTCCCCTGTCCCCCCTTCCCCTGCAGCTGATCCTGTTCTTCTAAGAGTCCTCAGCCCTCCTCAGCTTTCTCTTCAGCATGAAGTCTGATAAGACTGGTGGCAGATCTGCTGGGTCATGTGGTGGAGCAGCAACTGTTCCATTAGGGTCTGAGCTGCTGGCTGTGCTCCTATTGGCTGAGGCTGCCTGTGTTTGACCTCTGGACTGGGTCTGTTCTGGTCCGGCTGAGGCTGGATGTGGATCAGCTGTGCTTGTCTGTTCTTGTACTGATGATCCAGCATCTCCTCTACTGACAAACTAAAGCACAGCTCCTGTAAATTATAGATATTTTCTATATATTAATGTTATCAGCTGCATCAGGTCCTTTCAAAAGTCTCCTTCAGGTTTCTTTCAGCACGTTTTCAAATATAAAATACTATTTATAAAATGACTGGGCTGAATATGTGCTGCTTATTTACAGAGATGTGCCTCCATATCCTCCAGTCTGTCCAGCCAATCAGCATCTTGCATTAGTCCATAACTAAACTTCACTGTCTGGTTTTAAAATGATGTATCGTGCCATCACATCATGTCTGGACTGGTCTCACAAATGTTTCTTGCTCAAATGCGTGAATTTAATTTATTGCATGCGCACATGAACTCATTTCCACACGCACCGCGGTTACTTACAGTTTCTAAACACCGTGGCCCGTCGGCGTTCAGCAAACGTAAATAGTTGTATTTCACTCAGCTTTGTTCTGTAACAGTCTGACAAGCAACCAAGACACGACAGACGAGAGCTGCTCAGCTGGTTAGCAGGACAGAAAGACTCACAGCAGCTGCTCATTAGGCAAAGGTGTAATCTGCTGACATCAGACTGAGACACGTTCACCTGACTGCTGTTCACTTCATGTGAAGAGGATTAAGGCCACATGTGAAAATTGTTTTGAGTTCTGAGAAAAAAGTCAGAATTCTGCATTTAAACTCAGAATTCTGAGAAAAAAGTCAGAATTCTAAGTTTAAAGTCCTGGAGTACCGGCCGTTCTGTTATTCTCCAGATCCCACAGATGGCCAGTCCGCCCCCTCAACCAAGTCCAGTTGCCCTTGACTTCAAACTTCGTTGGATTCAATGGAGATTTCTTCAATTGTCAGATTTAGACTTAAGGGGAAATATGAATATATAGAAAAATGTGATTTTATTTCCAAAAAGATGTTTACTATTATCAGCAGGAGTAAACCTTTTACCACAGGTAAATAAGCAAACAATCCTCACACTTAAAATAATAAAACAGCTGGATAACAATACTTTCATATTTGCTGACTACATAAAGTGCCAAAAAGAAATTACATTTGCTAAAGACAGAAAAGCCACCACAAACAATTTACCAGTAAATTACCAATTAATCTGTTTATAGTAAAACTCTGCAAACAGTATTAATTTAATCTTGGAGTAAAAAACTGATCAAATTCCTCTTTCAAAGTCCTAAAAATCAATCAGTGAGTATTTTTTACAGTGACAAACAGGTGATAAAAATGCAGTTTTTAAGAGCTTAAAAATTAAAACTTTTGTATTTAAAACAGAGTATTAAATGAATATAAGCAGTTATTTGCTTTAAATGATCAGATTATCACCAACTCAAAACACACTGATTACTTTAATCCTTGTGACTACTTAACTGATCACACCAGTGTGTTTATACATTTTAGCTCATTTACTACAAATCACGTTTACTGAACTAAGCGCTAAAAGCTTCTTTCCAATTGTGTGTTTTGAGGTAGCCATTGGTTTCTATGCACTTTGAATCTGGTAGAATTTAAAACATCCTCAGGTTGAATAATCCACAACAATAAACATCACATCTGTTGTTTTATTGTCAAAGTTACGTTTTCTGTTGTGGATCATCTGCAGCAAGTGCGAAGTCAATGTTTTCACATTATGAAATTAAAATAAACTGAGTTTTCCTCTGAGGATTGTCAGCAGTGATGTGAAGCATATTATGATTTGTAGTAAATGGATTCAATTAAGCAAAACTATAGAGGTGATATTTGTTAAAGCAATTTCTTCTTTCTCCTTTTGTAAAGACTTGATTTCTTTTATATGATTATTTTAATTTATGAAAATGTTATATTTTATAATAATAAAAAATGTCCTGTATGTAGTTCAATGCTGATAAATTTAAGTGTCCCACCCACCTTTCAGCGCTGGTTTTTCGAGTGTCTCCTCTAAAATCGATCGTTACTAACAATCCCTCTCCTTATAATTCCATAAGTCTCACAGTTGTATCTATTTAGTTTTGAATGTTAGCATTGAAGATCTCTGATCCAACAACATATTTTTTCCTCTAAGGTGCAACTTTATGAATTCATTTTTTCATACATTTTTGTTCACGTTCCTGAATCCAAACTTGACCTACGATCTTTTAACCCTGATCAAAACAAGCTCACTCAACTTTCACTTAGTGCTGATCGATCTGTTTCCAAGGTACAAAGAGCTCCAACACTCAGTGGGTTGATGCTGTTTTAGTACTGAAGGGTCACAGTTTTCAAATTCCCCCTTGAATTTGTATCCCACAGTAAATTTATTTGTTGAATTGGTAAATTTGGTTCCAAAGAGTAAATTGAGTCTTCATGTACTCTGATGGACATTATATTCTCTGCAGAGACTTCAGGCTTGTGGCTCTTCATTCTGTCCCAGAAGACTTTGGGACTCTGTGCTGGAGTTTTTATTCTCCGAGCTATTACCTGCAGGGATGAACAAAAGAGTTAATTTATTTATATACAATAGAAAATGAAAACTGAAGACTGTCTGCTGTAACTTTTTCATGTATTTTCTATGGTAAATGTGCAAATATTCTCCCATTGCAGTTACAGCAAACGCAACTGAAATGGTTTGCTGTGTTAATCATCAGGGGAAATGACAACTTTACAAAGATACTTACTGGAGACGCCAGAGTCAGTGACGGTGAGAGATCTACGTGACCCTGTGAAGAAAAGAAAATGTATTTAATTTAACAGCTCGATGAAACATCATGTCTTTGTTATATCTTTCTAGAGGAAAACACTTACTGTTGAGAGGTTTGGTCTCTTCCTCTGTGTTATCACACACAGTAAATATTTAGTCCATCTGTTAAAACCTGTTTTTACATTCTTTACGTTGTCTTTTTGTTTGTGCATCATCTCATCACTGTTTTCAGGCTAATCGACAGCACAACTGTAACAATGCCTTTGTTAAATCTTTCTAAAGGAAATCACTTACCAGTGAGAGGTTTGGTCTCTTTGTCTGTGTTATTGCACACACACACAACAGAGCAGAGAAATAAAACACTTACCTTTGGGATTGACTGTGACAACTTCTGGACCTGTTACTGAAGTTAAACACACAAACTAAACTTATTATTTTTATCCAATTAGAAATATTTGGAACAGCCCGTGTACAGCTGACTAACTTAAAGGATAAGGTTCCTCTGAACTCAATAAGACTTATAGAGACATAAAGTAGTTACCTTGGGCAGCGTTGGCTCCACCGTTGACAGCAGCTGTGAATACAGACAAAGTTAACACAGACTGTAATTGATCACAGATGAAGTCAATGGTTTGGTCTACAATCTACAGCCGTCCTTCCAGAAGCCTACTGACTTTTAAAATACAAAGTGTTGAAGTCCACAATCTGAACACTGATCACAAAGTATTTGCTCCTGACCAATGTGACTTAAACTGAGAATTTAAATGATTATCCAGAGGTGAAGATAAACTGGATCTGACTTGTGGCCCCGTCGCTTGTGTTACTGGTGTTACTGGTGTTATTGTACACAGCCACACAGGAAATGTTAAGTCACGTCATCTTAGTGTTTTTTTTTTAATGTAACGTACGTTTCCTCCTCCTGAGTCAGGGTTTAACAATAGAAATATTAAATAGAACAAAAACACTTAAAATTTCTGGACTAAGACTTTTATAATACAGAGCAAAAAATAAAGCACTTACCAGGGACAGTAATTACAGATAAAGGTTGTGCACCTGTTAATAAAAACAAAGTTAAAAGACACAAAATAAACTGTTTTTATCCATTTCGATAGTTTTGGAACAGCCCGTGTAAAGCTGACTAATTTAAAGGATAAGGTTGGTTTTATTCACTATTTTGCTTTTTGTCAAAATTTCACATGAAAAGACCAAAACAACAATAACTTCAGTGGAGGGATGTCCCCATCCCAAACCTTTAGTATTGGATATCTGCTGATAGATTTACCTAAAAAACAAAGCTGCACACTCAAGTCAGTGAAACTAGTCCCAGTTTAGGCAGAACTGATAAATCAATACCTCTGGATTATTACAGAAGGCAGCGTCACAGCTTCCTTCTAGCAGCTTACATTTGAAATAAAATGAAATATCTCAAATACAAACAGATCTCACAAAGCTCTAACCTGAACAAACACACTGCAGAGTGCTGTTTGAAATTACAACTATTCTGTTGGACGTCTTAATGATACAAATGAAAGAATGTGACTCCTGACACTAGAGAAGAGGAGAAAAAAAACTCACAAAAGACCTTTGGCTTAATATTCAGAGCAGCTTGCAGAGACACAAACAACAACAGCATTTCATTTTGTTCAGCCGTCAAGTTGCTGTAGCCTCTGAACAATGAACTCAATAAGACTTATAGAGACATAAAGTAGTTACCTTGGGCAGTGTTGGCTTCAGCTCTGCGTTTATCTGGAATAAAGACAATGATAACAGACTGTCAGTGATCAGAGATGACAACAGCATGGTCTTAATCTGCATCCTTCCTTCCATAAACCTAAATCTATTCAATTTGAGGACAATCTAACAGCTTGACTTAAAATTGTTTGAACTCAATTTTATTCTCTCAATTATGAGGTGATGAGGACAAACTGCACGGTAGAGAAAAAACATATCAAAGCACAGTAAAATTATCTTAGTTCCACATGTTCACACTATACTGTGTCTTTTTCACATGAAATATTTAGTTCTAACTAAATCAATAATCCCAACATGAATAACTGAGATCACAGATCAAATTTCATAACATTTACATGGTTACAGTGAGATCATGGCAACATGCTAATGTTTACTATGTTAGTTATGGGGTGGGTTATAAAATCTCTCTGTGGCCTCACACTATTTATTGTCATAACACCAAACTCTAGCTAGTAATAAACTCAATTAAAGCATTTCAGCATGTTAACATGTTTACAGCAGAAAGGTGGGTTCAGAACGACGTCCCTACTACATGATAGTTACTGGGGCTGAACCTGCTAGAACTGCGTCTTTGTCCTACTTTTTATTGCTCGCCTTTTTATGATGGTGGTTTTTAATTGCAGTTAATAGAAAATATATTTATGTACTACAGGCAGTAGGAGTTATTGTGTGTCTAAGAAGCAGAAAACAACAGAGCCCTAAAGTTAACTGGGAGGCAGAAACTCAACACCATGAAGCTCCCAGCACAAATTTAGAGTTTTGATCCAAGTCACTGTGATCTCAGTGAACTTTCAGTTCAGTGAATTAAAAATAAGGAACACCTTCGACACATAATGACTGACAGGACTGCTGTTTGATGTGACCTCTGAAAACCTCCTGAAGTTCCTCATAAAATAATAACAGATGATTTCACACGACATCCTTCTGCCTTACTGTCAGACTGTAACATCAGGTGCTGATTTTTGAGGAATTTCTTACAGAACATAAAAATTATATTCTTTTTCACTGCTATCTTGTTGACGATGGTTATATAAATATATGCCACCTACCAAATACACCTTTTTTGTACAAGTGAACCAGCCCCACAGCCACTGTGATCAGCCCAATGACCACAAGGACCCCAGCAAGTATAGGTCCAAGTCCTTCAGGTCCAGAAGGTAGTTTATGATCTAAAACACAGAAAACATTCACATTAGTTTTATATTCACTTCACTTTGAATATTTTTTCAATATACAAAGACGATGTAGAAGCTGAGTGACAGTAATGCTGCATCTGAAAACATTAAAATAACAAATTAAGTCATTTGTGCTGGTGAGAAACAGAAAAAGAGGATGGAGAGAGGAGACCATGTCAAGTCTCAAAAAAAGATTCTTTTCTTCTACAAGTTCAAAATTGTTTTGTTTGCTTGTAAAAACTAGGGCTGAGCGAATTGTTTTCAAATCGAAATTGTGATTTGAAAGAACGTGATTAGCTAATTGTGAAGAGGGAAATTAAAATGTAGGTTAATTATCCAGCACATCTGACCTGTTTTAAACAGTCAGGCAGTTACTAAATCATTCCGTTGTCATCCTTGTGTGACAGACCTGCTGGCCAATCAGAGCGGGCACATGGCGTGTACATTTTACAACAAGGGAAACTAGAGGAATGGCAGCCAGCGAAAGCGCATGAGCAGGTTTTGTCCGGCGTCAAACTCACATTGACGTGTTTCAGCAGCGGAGCGTTTAGCCTGCAGCTTGTTAACAAGTTAATTTCTGTGCTTCAGAGAACTACAGAGAACGTCTCAGGTTATGTAGGTAACCCTTGTTCCCCGAGAAAGGGGAACAAGACACTGCGTTGGTGACGACACTATGGGAACGCCTCTAGGCGTGACAGGGCTGAATGCGAATGAAAACTACTCCAATCCTATTGGCTTAGTGAGGTATGAGTATGAGACGGCGTAACCGTAGGCGTATATAAGCACGCCGGCACATAGGTACATTAGCCTTTACTATGAAGCAAGGCACTCCAGGCAGAGAGAGGTGCGGTGAACCGACGCAGTGTCTTGTTCCCCTTTCTCGGGGAACAAGGGTTACCTACGTAACCTGAGACATTGCCCTTCGAGGGGAACTCGAACTGCGTCGGTGACGACACTATGGGAACGAGATACCCACTACGCCGCGCCGAAACCCTGCCTGCCCTAGCGTGCAGGTAACCTGTGGGCACGACTAAGAGGAGAGCGCTCGGGTGCGGAGAGAAGGTCCAGACTATAGAACCAGATGAAAGTGGGAGGAGTGGCCCAGCCAGCTGCATCACAAACCTCCTGGAGAGATGCTCCAGAGAGGAGAGTAGTGGAGGCTGCCATGCCTCTCGTGGAGTGAGCCCTTACAGCCATAGGTGAAGGCAAATTGCGCACCTGATATGCCAGGGAAATACAACAAGTCTGAACAATCCAGTTGCTGATATGTTTGGAAGCCAGGAGCCCAGCCTTGGGGGACCCGAAACACACCAGCAACTGGTCTGCCTTCCTCCACCGGGAGGACCTCAGAGTGTAGGTACTCAGTGCTCTGACAGGGCAGAGCAAATGAAGTCTCCCGTCCTTCACCGTCACATGAGGTGGAGGATGAAACGCCTGCAGTACCACGGGCCCCATCATGTTGGACTGCACCTTAGGAATGTTTCCCGGAAAGGGGTGCAGGATGGCCCTCATGTTCCCTGGGGCAAACTCGAGGCATCGAGGAGTAATTGAAAGAGCCTGGAGGTCCCCCACCCTCCTCAGAGAGGTGATAGCGAGGATAAAGGCCATCTTCAGGGTCAGGTACATGGCCTCAGCCGACTCATGGGTTCGAAGATCCCAGGTGGGAACTCTGGGGCGAGTTGCAGGTCTCATCCTCTGGGTCCCACGGAGGAATCGTACGACTAGGGGAAGCCTCCCCAGACACCCATCCCTCGAAGGAGTGTGGAAAGTTGAGATGGCTGCCACGTAAACCTTGAGGGTGGATGGGGAAAGGCCCGCAGAGAAGCAGTCTTGTAGAAACTCCAGCACCTGAACCACTGGGCAGGTAACTGGGTCCACCATGTGTTCTCTGCACCATGTGGAGAGAACGTTCCACTTTAGTCCGTACATCCTCCGCATGGATGGGGCCCTGGAGCTAAGGAGTGTCTCGACTGCTCCAGCTGTTAGGCCCGCCTCTTGGTACTGGGCCCCCTCAGGGGCCAGACTCACAGCTGCCACACAGCGGGGCAAGGGTGAAGAACCCGGCCCCCTGCCTGGGACAGCAGGTCTCTCTTCAGAGGGACCTCAGATGCAAACAGATCCACGTCTATGGGCCCGAACCTTCCGGGCTGAGGCCCGGGGAATGGAGTCTCCATTCCCCGGGCCTCAGCCCTTGTCTCGACAGCAGGTCTGCTCCCTGATTCTGAGTCCCTGGGATAAACATCGCTCTGAGAGACAGTAGTCTCCGCTGGGACCACAGGAGGATCTGATGCGCCAGTCTGCAAAAGAGGTTCGGCAGCGAGACCCCCTGAGTGATTCAGATAGGCCACCACTGCTGTATTGTTGGACCTGACAAGAGCGTGGTGACCCTGGAGTTCGGGCAGGAAGCTCCTCAGAGCCCGGAACACGGCCAGCATCTCGAGGCAATTGATGTGCCGTGACGAGTGATGCTCCTGCCAAATCACCTGTGCCGAGCGGTCTCCCATGACCGAGCCAACCTCACTCTCTTCACCGTGTTCAAAATGGACTCGATACGTGCTGGAGACAGGTGTGCCTGCATCGTCAACAAGTTCCATACCACCCCTAGGAACACAGTTCTTTGGGCGGGTGCCAACACACTTTTCTTCACGTTGAGCCTCAGCCCCAAGCGTTGAAGATGAGCGAGGACGACATCTCAATGTCAAACCGCCAACTCTCGAGACTGAGCCAGGATGAGCCAGTCGTCGATATAGTTCAGTGCCTGGATGCCCTGGAGCCTCAGAGGGGCCAGTGCTGCATCCATACACTTGGTGAAAGTGCGAGGGGAGAGTGCTAGGCCGAAGGGAAGAACCCGATACTGGTACGCCATGCCCCCAAAGGTGAACCTCAGGAACTTCCTGTGGGAAGGACAAATGGAGAGCGTCGGAGATGCAGCGTCCCTTAGATCTATGGTGACAAACCAGTCCTCGGACGGATGTGACTCACGATGGCGGGGATGGTGAACATCTTTAACCTGTATCTCCTCAGAGACCAGTTCAGAACCCGCAGATCTAGGATCGGGCGCAGGCCTCCGTCCTTCTTGGGAACGATGAAGTACCGGCTGTTGGTGCGCAGGACCCACGGAGATACGTTCGTCATGCTCCGCCAAGCCTCTGCGAAATCCGCAGCGGAACCAACCCCTCGGGGCTGGTGGCCGGTGCCTCGTGCCGATCTTGGACGGTCTCCTGAAGCGGGCAGCCAGGAAAAAGCCGCCGATGACCTGCAGTCTGGGAGCCGAACCTCTGGCCAAGAACGGTGAAGGCTCAGTGGCTAGTGGCCACCCTGGAGGGGACCTCAGTCGGCCTCCGGGGCAGAAACACAGAGTCAGTCGCGTCTCGCGTCCCAAGCTGCTCGAGGGGGACCACGAGAAGCCACACTCTGTTTCAGGTTCTGACGGTGGGAGCTGGTAGAGGGCTGAGATGCTCTCGCTGCCTCAGCCGAGCGGGACCCAGCCCGGCGGGGGAAGTACTGCTGGAAAGCCTCACCTTGCGTCTTCACGTGATGAAACCTGTCCACGATGGAGTTAACTGCATCGCCGAACAGGCCAGTAGTGGAGATCGGTGCATCCAAAAGGAACTGCCGGTCCTTTTCTCTGATGTCCGACAGGTTCAGCCATAGGTGCCGCTCCGTGGCCACCAGGGCAGACATGGATCGACCCACAGCTCCTTGGTGGCCCGAAGCGACAGATCCGTAGCTCTACGCAGTTCCTCCATCTCCTCCTCAAAGGGGCTCCCTCTCTGGGCCATATCCTGAAGCAGGTCCGCCTGGTAGGCCTGCAAGACCACCATGATGAGCAGACTCGAGCCAGTCTGGCCTGCCGCCATAAACGCTTTTCCAACCAGCGCTGAAGTCACCCGGCATGGTCTGGTCGGTAGCGCAGGCTTATGGAGAGACGACGGCAGTCGAGGGGAGAGGTAACTCGCCAGAGCGTCCTCTACCCGCGGCATCGCCCCGTAGCCGCGGTCCTTGATCCCCGCCACGTTGCTGTACTCCAGCAGCTGGGGAGTAGACAGCCGGGCAGAGAAAGGTTTATCCCAAGACTTACACAACTCATTATGTAAGTCCGGAAAAAATGGTAAGGATCGGCGTGGGGGTGCTGAGTGGCTCCTCAGGAAGCGATCATCCAGTTTACTGCCGGCATTAAGCTTTCTCACAGCCTGTGGCCAATGAAGACTGAGTTTAGCCACAGCCCGCGTCACCACTTCCAGCAGCTCATCATAGTCGGGCGCGGCGCTCTTCTGATGACGTCGGCCCGACACCCGGAAGTCTTCCTCCTCCTCCATGACGCTAAGCACATCTAGCTCCCAGAGCCAGAGTGCATTTGCCTCGCCGGTCTGCGTCCCCGGACGGAAGAAGCCGAGAACGGGCTCCCGAACGGGAATGAGGGGAGTCGGAGTCAGCAGATGAAGGATGAGAAGGGGCATCAGCCGTCTCGGAATCCTCCAGCAGATCTTGCTGTGATCCCCATTACTGAAACTGCCAAGCCGCCTCAGCAACTGAGGGGCCTGTGCCACAGGGAGAGCGTATCTGGCCGTCCTCAGAGAAGAGAGCCATACGGGACCTCAGTACCCGCATGGGCAGGGCCTCGCAATGGTCACAAACAGCTCCCTCGAGAGCTGCCGTGGCGTGCGGCAGGCCCAGACAAGCAACACACAGCTCATGAGAGTCTCCTACCGTGAAACGCGGGCAGGGAGACACACATCTCCGGAACTGGTTCAACTCTGCGGACATACTGCAACTTCCAGGTAGGTTCACTATCTTTAGCCAGGATGCGGGAGCTTTTCACTAACAACATTAACCAACGTGCCTGCTGAATAGAAAAAAGCTAATGTACCTATGTGCTGGCGTGCTTATATACGCCTACAGTTACGCCGTCACAGCCCTGCCTCGCCTAGAGGCGTTCCCATAGTGTCGTCTCCGACGCAGTTCGAGTTCCCCTCGAAGGGGAACAGCTCTCTGTGAGCCCGCTCCACTCTCTGCAGGCTACATTACATATCCTACATGGAGCATTTCAGAATAAGAGCCTTTTGCCTGTCTGATTTTGCTGGTTCAGATTTTGCTTATTTGTTCAGTTGTCCTTGATTTTTGTGCTTCTACCATGGATAAGTATCTACGTAGTTATATTGTTTTGGTCTGCTTTAACTGTTTATTGTTGATGTACAATCGGAAGTCTGCAAAGGATTTTTTATTTTGAAAATCAACCAGATTCTCTACGCCATTCTGTGTCTGACTTCTAACCTGGTTCATCTGCTCTGTGCTGCTTGATGCGGCTTCAGTCAAAAATAGACTGTCAGTGAATATTGACCTTAAATTTAAAAAAATCGCAAATTGAATCATAATCACAATATCTGGCCAAATAATAACAATTACATTTTTTTCCCAAATCGTTCAGCCCGAGTAAAAACGTTCTCCTTGCTTAGTCTGCTCTCTTCACATGTAACTTCTAACTTCTTTGATACAAAAATAAATTCATCCAGCACTAAAAATGATAATCTTAATGATATGCAGCTTTTACGGGACTCTTATACACACTGTACCATGAGCTAAACGAAGACATTATTTACACATGATTTTAGTTTTTTCCTGTCGTGTAAAGCACCATTCTGATCGATTGTACCGTGGATCTAATCGGTTCCTTAACTTTCTTCCTTAACTGTTGTTGTGGTTACTTCCTTGTAGTAATGTTGTTGTGTTTCCTGATATGAATTTGTTACCATGACAGTTAGACATGATGGCCAAAGTTAAATCTCAGGGATTTCCTTGTGGCTTAAGACAAAGAACTTTTGCTGGTCCACTGATTTCAGTCAGAAACACTTTCTGCTATAATAGTAAACACTGTAAAAACAAATAGTAAATAACTTTAAAAGTTTCTTACCCCGCTCCTTCTCAACATGTAACCTGGATGCAGGATGATTCACTTCACAGGTGAATGTAGACGTGTCCCTCCTTAAAATCTCCACACTGTCTCTTCTCTGGAAGGTGTCGTCGTCATTTGGTCGAACGCCCGAGGTAACCACTCCGTCCTCTTCAGTCAGAACTCGGCCGTTTCTCTTGATGTTCAGGGTGACGTCTTTTGGGTAGAAACCTGTGGCCAGGCACGTCAACATGACCTTTGTCTCAACTTTGGTGTCCTTTGAGAACATGAACACGTCAGGTGGAGCTGGACAGAAAAATGTAAAGTTAATTGCTGGTGGCCAAACAGAAACGTACAACCCAGACCCCGTTTCCTGAAAGCATCTTAAGGCAATGATGATAAAATACCTCCTCCCCACTTGTAGGAAGAAGCTCCTGAACTTTTAGAACAAAACTACAAGTTTTATTTAAAGCTAAAGGGCAGGACTTTTACAAATGAATGAAAGTCTGTTATGAAAGGAAGGTTAAAATCAAATCAGTGCAGTAAGAACTGAAGAAGCCTCTGAGATGAGAAGCAAAACATCTTCATTTATCTTCCACCAAGTCCAGCTGCCCTTGAAACAGCCCTGGTTCATTATTATCTACAAAACAAACTGTAAAAAAATTCTGTTGTACATACGGGCGTTTTGAAGGTGCGTTCGCTGATAATCCACAAACTTCCTCAACGACTCCATGCACTCGTTCTCCGTGTAGTCTCTGGTGTGTTCTATTTGGACCTGGTAATTCCATTGCTCCTTTGTCTCGTTTGCTGCTTCATTCGCAGCAACACAGACTTTATTGGTGTCATCGAAAGACAGAAAGTCGTTTCCATCGTAGGTGTAAATGTTCTTCCCACGGTGAAACGTAATGCTGCCGTCAGGCTGCATGTTTCCCTCACAGCCTCTCATCCATTGTAGAACATGGAGGTCTGAAACCAGACAGAGGGCCGGAACAGTGAAACAACACAGTCTGAATATTTGTGGATTATGGCAAAACTATTTCTGTAACCATTTTAACACCTGAGTGCAACACTATGAATGTCTTCCAGGAGAGATGGTCTTAAAAAGTGCAGCGTTATCATCTAAACAACACAAACCTGACAGCCGGCTTTCCAACCTGCCTTTGACTGTGGCTGTTCAGAACAAGAAACAAAATAGATTTCCAACGTGGTCAAAACGTTGTAAATTATTAGTTTTGAATGAGCATGTAGCTTCTCTGTGAGAATGGACCTAAGGTACAGTTTGATGTTATGTACAATGTGCATAATTAAGAAAATATGTGATTGATAATCAAGATTTGACTTCTTTTTTTTTTTCAAGCAAAAACATTATTGGATAGTCACTGGGAACTGTTCAACCATTCTTTGAAGAAACCAACAGTCACACCATCTTCAGGCTGTGATTGGTCAGCTGGGTGGAGGTGAGGAAGGAGCCAGGGTTTGAACTTCTCTCAGCTCTTTTTCTTTCTTTACACAACTAACTGCTGTTTCCAAAGTCAAGAATAAACTCTTTTAATAAGATTTTAAGCAAACCTGGCCACAACGTCCTGAAAGTGCAGAGAAAAATATGAATTTAAACATTCCAGGATCCAAAAGCTCAAACAGCTCCTGAATGGACCTTTTAAGGAGTTTGTTTCTTCAACAATTAGAAACTGTGTGAATATGCAAATATATCTTGTTTCTGACTCAAAGAACAAACCAGCAGGAGTTTGATGCAGAAAACAAAACATACAGTTCACATTTCATGGTTCTTACCTGAGTCATTATGTCCCATTCGTTTCATCAGGGTGTCGAGATTGACTTTGAACCACTGCTGGTCGTCCAGGTGGGACTGTGTTCCTTTCTCCCAGTAATCTGGATCCAGTCTCTCTTTCATCCAGTCCTGTTTGGGAACTTTCTTCTGGTGCTCGCTGTCAAAGTAGTCGATCATCCTGCCGTCCAGCAGACCCATGGCTGAGAACTGGTGGATGCCCGGGAGTCCGACAGGTTTGGAGAGAGCCGTGTAGATGTAAGTGAGGGAATGTGTCTCTGAGAGTCACACAGACAGACAGATATTTATTCTCTGTTCCTTTAGGCTCCGTTCAGACTGCAGGCCTTAATGCTCAATTCCGACTTTTTCCCCAGATCCGATTTTTTTTGTTTGACAGTTCACATTATAGTTTAAATGTGGCCCATATCAGACTCCAGTGTGAACTGTCCGCGGGCTGAAAGTTACCCGCATGCGCAGAAGAATAACACGATGTCACAGGCAGCAAAAGTTGTTGCAGGTTATATATTAAAAAATAAAATAAATAAATAAAACAGTGTGTGTTTAAAAAAAATACTAAAAATAAAATAAACAAAACAGTAAGAGTGTGAGTGTTTGTTAAAAAAAGAATAAAAATAAAATAAAATAAATAAATAAAACAGTGTGTGTTTAAAAAAAATACTAAAAATAAAATAAACAAAACAGTAAGAGTGTGAGTGTTTGTTAAAAAAAGAATAAAAATAAAATAAAATAAATAAAACGGTGTGTGTGTGTTAGAGAATCTCTCTCTCTCTCCCAGCAGAGTTTTTCTTGGCTTGTGTGGAGGTGAGTGGTGATGAACAAAAGACTAAACTACCAAGGCCTCCAGTTTACCTCTAATTAAACAAAAGACAATATGGGCCTTTGTCCTGCTAACACATGACTCATGAGCTGAGCTAATGTAATAAGTTAGCTGAAGTTTAGCTAAATATCTCATGGCCACACAACCTGACGTACTGATGGAGACACTGCAGGTGAACACAGTAACATATGTGTCTAATAACGTTATCACAATCTGCACATTGATATGCAAATTAGGCGTTAACTAATTAAAATGCGCCAATTTGCACACATTTGAAAGTCACTGCAGGTGAATGGGATAAAGAAAATAACTAAAGCAGATCACCACAGAACTTCCCCATTTAATGACTCACATCAAGAGTATTTTCTTTTAAAATGTGCTGTGTAAATATGCAGATTAGCTTGTTTTGGTTAATATAGAAGAAATCTACAGATGCAAACAGACAGAGGTTAGTAGGCTTAAAACCATCTAAAAGGTGTATTCTTGAAGTTTTATTTCCATTAGAGTAAAAGAAGACATGGAAGCAAAATAGACTAAAGTCTCAAAATTGACCACTCCATGAAAAACTATGAAAGTGCCTTAAAGAGTATCTTCCTAAGTTTGACTGTAGCCTCCTCGTCTGATAACTCTCCATTCTGTTAGTTTGTTGTATGCTGATAGATCTTTACATAAACAGACAGCCCTCCCTCAGAAGTGAAACTAAGTTCATGTCGCCATCAATAATTGTGTGTGTGAGAGTTAAATGTAACATAATTAGGGCTGGATATCGTTCAAAGATTTTCGATATCGATATCGATACCGGTTCCTGAACGATACTTTTTCCGAAATTTTTTTTTTTTTTTCGAAAAAAGTATCGTTCAAGAAAAAGGTATATTTTCTCAACAAACAGAGAACCATTGTTGTTTATATAAAGTAACTTAATTATCACATTATTATCATTAATAGTTTATTTTAGTAATTGTTCCTTTAAAAAATGCTACTGCTTGTCAAAACCAAGATATATTTTCAATGTAACATCAGCCTATATTGTGTTTTTTATTCCTCTCTTTAGTTTTTATAATGTCATTTCATTGTTTATAAATATCAGTGCCTGATGTCACCGTCACACAGAAGCGCTTCCGCCGGCTGCACATACAGGTCCGTGTGCGGCGGTGGCGTCACTTAGGGCCTAACTGATCCTTCCGAAACACTTTGAAAAAAGTAACCTGTGTGGAACCTACCGCACTGCTCTGTTAATAAAAGCGCTTTGATTTGATTCAGAAAACAGCGACGCTGCCACCAAGCTACTGAGAAATGTAGTTTAACTAGTAGGCTAACGGTGCTGCTTGTAGCGACGCTGCTGCCCAACGCCGCTCGTACGGTGGGCGTGTTGAAGCAGCTCGGTGGCAGCAGGGCGCTGAGACGATGATGCACCGGCTCTGTCTTGTTGCAGCAAAGACGGAGCAACCTTCTGCTCTTAAGTTTATGTAGCCCACCTTTCCCTATCTTAAGCAGGGTGGGGCCCTGAGTTCTTAAATCAAGCTAACTGAATATTTAAAATAAGGTTCCCTTTTTATCTTCTGTCTCTATACACTGGTCTTGGTTTTCTGTATTTATTCTCAAAAGGATCTGCAACACCACCGTTACTAGGCTAGTTTCATCTAATGTCTATGAGTTCTGTAAAGTCACCTAAACCTATATTATAAGAACTACCATGCTGCAATAAAATTAAATGTACCACCTTGTCAACACAACAGAGATTTACCTTATGTATTGAGTATCCCTTTGGTAAAAAAACAATAATACGACACACGAGGGTTAGTTTAGAAATAATAAATCCCCATTTTACTTTGGCAATTTTAACATAAACAATGAAATAAACTTATATTCAGTCTCTTTGGAATTTCACTTTTCTTGAATACCAGGGTAACACAATAATATTAATCCCCTTTTACTGGGTGTAAACACACTAACGACTTTTCAGTTACCTTCAGTTCAAATTCAGCTTTTACCTCAGTGGGCCCACACTCCTCATACACACACAAGCCGACATATATATATATATATATATATATATATATATATATATATATATATATATATATATATATATATATATATATATAAAACAAATATATAAAACCTCAAACCTAGTTGCGCAGGCCTTTTCGCGGTTAGCTTGGAGAGCGACGATACTTTAACTATTGGTCCATATCACTCAAAGGAGCAACAGAACGTAATGGAGTTATACCTTGGGTAACAGCTCAGTCCGCTGTGAAGAGTTCAACAGTCTTTCCGCGCCTCCAGCAAAACAAGGGCAAGCAGGTGTCCCAAGATAGGCGTGGTCTGTCCAGCTCTCGCGGTGAACTTCTTTCAGTCTCTGGTGTCGAGATGGGGTGCGAGCATCGTCCAAACTGGCGTTCGGTGTCCCTCTTCCG
>JALXJV020000013.1:6289576-6340646 GCA_024633595.2 Lepomis macrochirus
CTATCTTAAGCGGGGTGGGGCCCTGAGTTCTTAAATCAAGCTAACTGAATATTTAAAATAAGGTTCCCTTTTTATCTTCTGTCTCTATACACTGGTCTTGGTTTTCTGTATTTATTCTCAAAAGGATCTGCAACACCACCGTTACTAGGCTAGTTTCATCTAATGTCTATGAGTTCTGTAAAGTCACCTAAACCTATATTATAAGAACTACCATGCTGCAATAAAATTAAATGTACCACCTTGTCAACACAACAGAGATTTACCTTATGTATTGAGTATCCCTTTGGTAAAAAAACAATATTACGACACACGAGGGTTAGTTTAGAAATAATAAATCCCCATTTTACTTTGGCAATTTTAACATAAACAATGAAATAAACTTATATTCAGTCTCTTTGGAATTTCACTTTTCTTGAATACCAGGGTAACACAATAATATTAATCCCCTTTACTGGTGTAAACACACTAACTGACTTTTCAGTTACCTTCAGTTCAAATTCAGCTTTACCTCAGTGGGCCCACACTCATACACACACAAGCCGACATATATATATATATATATATATATATATATATATATATATATATATATATATATATATATATATATATATATATATATAAAAACAAATATATAAAACCTCAAACTTCGTTGCAGGCCTTTTGCGGTGCTTGAGAGCCGACGATACTTTAACTATTGGTCCATATCACTCAAAGGAGCAACAGAACGAATGAGTTATACCTTGGGTAACAGCTCAGTCCGCTGTGAAGAGTTCAACAGTCTTTCCCGGCCTCCAGCAAAACAAGGGCAAGCAGGTGTCCCAAGATGGCGTGGTCTGTCCCGCGCTCTGCGGTGAACTTCTTTCAGTCTCTGGTGTCGAATGGGGGTGCGAGCATGCGTCCAAACTGGCGTGGTCGGTGTCCCTCTTCCGGAAGAACTCTGAGCTTTGACTTTGCAGTGTAACTTTTGGATAACTCTTCAGGGTCTTCACGTCGAAACCCGTGAACTACTCCACTTGTATACAGCTGAGTTAGCTATACTGGCTAAGAGTCCATTCACTTTGCTAATGAACGCTAATACAAAACACTGTAAACTGCAAACGAGCTATGATACACACTTGATTAGCTGCACGATACATTTCGGGTAGAAATGTCTGAACTTATCACAACAGTACGCAGGGTGGTATTTCTGTGGTAAGACTGTCGTGTGGATAGTCTAAAACATAGACTTACTACAATTTTGCATGAACCTCCACACTTTGCATCGCGTTCATTCGTAGTCAAGCTCCCACTTTTTCATTCTCACTCTCTTCCTGTTCACCCCTGAACCCCCAAAACAGACCAATGAATGACCAGCATTACCCATATTTCTCACATACCACTTTCTCTTTACCAGAGCCCTTTAAAAGACAGAGTCGCGTCATCTCCGTTCACTCCAATGGACCAGTTTTTCACAGCAATGGCGGATCATGGAGCGTCTGAATAGTTCCCGGAAGTTAGCATGAAATGCTAGCAGCAAGCAGAGCAGCAATAGAAAATGCTATCAGGGATGCACGCTTGAAAGGTAAGAAGTGTAAAAATGAAATTATATATTTTTAGCAAAACTGAATTAAGTTAACATGTGCAGTGAAACATGTTAGTGGATTTCCCCCGCTAAACTAGAAGATTCAGGGACATTTACGGTTAACAAATTAACATACTAGCAATGGATAAAGTTAGCAGCAGAACAGGGGCAGCCTATGAATTTATTTTAAAATACGTATTTTTGGGGGGTGGTATTTGATTTAATTTAATTATATTAGTGGTGCATGTATGAATAAAGGATGTCAAAATATTATTTATTTTTTTGGGGGGGGAGATTTACCCCTAACAATCTTCGTAGTAAAATTTAATTGTATTAGAGCAGTAGACTCTGGAGGTGGAGGAGCAGTGATGCTAAAGAGTACTGAGTGGACCATGGTGAGATAGAAAACAACACATGAATGTACCATTTATAAGAAATATATGTACTTGTTATATTTTCTTTCCTTTCTCTCAGTCTCTGCATCCTGTCTTAGCTTATGAGCTTATTTTCCACACAACAATTCAGGTTAATTTACCCACATTAATATTAGTGAACACTCAATTCTTACTGGATGTGTTTACTCTAGTTGCATAATTACTTTGTACAAATTCATATCACATCATCATCAAAGTTCCTGTATGTGAGAACTATTTGAAAAAACAAAAACATTCACTAACAGCTTACACAGTAACTGATGCCAACCTCAGCTGCAAAAGCTGTTAATGAAGTTCCAAAATTTAACAATCCATAACTTTCTCAATCAAACCTGCAGCTGTTTACAAGAAAGGTTGAATTGAGAGCAACCACCTTCTTCTGAAATGTCCAGATTCAACTTTTCTTGGATAAACATGACCTGGATGAATCTTTACAGATGTGTAGGTTTGTCTAACCCTTTCTCTTGTTCTCCCTCTCTCAGCACAAGAATCACAGGAGTTCATAGGAGCCTGAAGATGATTTGCCGTGATGTTTTAATAAAACAAAATATAAAGCCAGTGATGTGTTATTTCTTTGTGGAAAAAGTACCTCACATATTTTATTGTTAGCCTCTTTAGTGATTGTAAGGTCGCCCCTGTTGACCTGATTCAACCATTTTTTCCTCCTCTCCACGTCAGCTGGGAAACCAAACATTCATACTCATTTTTCTGACAGTTAAGACACAAACCACTTAACATGCTGTGTTTATTGGAGATTTATTAAATTAATACATGACAATCATTGATATTCACCTGTCTGTTCTATCTGAAGTCCTAAAGATCTATTAGTCAGTAAGCTCAATTAACCCTGGTACCATGGAATTACTAAAATGTATGCTAGAAAGGTAAATCTTATCTGTTTTTGTGTGTTTGCAACACTTTCCAATGTAAGGTTTGCCAGAAATGTCCATAAGGTAGGTGATTGTAGCTGTTTTTGTCAAAAATATATGTCCTCCTTTAAAAAAAAATAGTAATCTAACTAAATTTATGTGTCAGTGTGCTGTACACATATTGTAAATCAACGCATTTGTTCTTTAAATGACCAGAAATCGCTTAAAATCGCCGTTTTGTCGTTTCTCTCGCTCATTTTTGAATTGCCCGCCTAGGACTTCCGGAACTATCTGCGGTCTCTATGAACCACGTGACGATGTAGTGTTTTGGACCCCCGCTGACGCAACTCTCTCTTTAAAGGGCTCTGCTCTTTACTAGACAGAACTCTTCAAAATAAAACATTTATAACTGCACAGATCTCAAGCATATTTATTAAACTGTACACTTTTAATCTTTTATGAAATAACTTGTAAACCACATTTATTTTTTAACAGCAATGAATTTGTTTTTAACTAGATCACATGATTTATATGCTTTTTATCTGTGAATCACAATGTATAGTAATTTTAACCCGGCTACATTTATTTCACGCACAGTCAAAGGCTTCACCAGGTTTGTCGTGTCGTCTCTTGCCAGCAATTATCTTATGTCGCAAATATTGCATCGCGTGCTGTTGCATCAAGCCACACTTTTTATTTTCTCCACGTCTTTTACATCCACGAGTCACGTCTCTGTGCGTAACCGGCGTGAAATAGTATTTACATCACCACAGCCAATTACAATAACTTTTAGATGTGGGCACATCAAGAATGCTGCATGCTTATTGGCTCATTGGTGTAAACAAGAACCTTTAGGTATCGAACTCTGGTACCGAAAGACAAGGCATTTTTTGATACTCGGTGGTATTGAAGCAATTCGGTCGGTGCCTAAAAAGTATTGAACTCGATACCCAGGCCTAAATATAATAGCAACAAGTATTTGATCAATACATTAATGTATTCAGGTAATTCAGTGTTCTGTTGCTTGGCTGTGAAGCTGAAGGTTTTCTTTACTCATTTGGCTTCTTGCTTGTGAAACAAAAAGTAAAAGTATTTAAATAACATTTATTTTAATTCTGCCTGCAGCCCAATGCAACAGTTTAGTCTGAAGATTTATGTGAAGTGTTATGTAGGGCTGCAGCTAAAGATGATTTTAGTATTCAAAGCTTCTATAGATTATTTCAACTATTTATCGATGCATCGTTTCAGAAGTCCTTTTGCTTGGTGGCAGCAGGTCGGTGGCCCCTGTGATAAACCTACTGAATACTAAAGAGACCGTGGTCTCTGTGGAAACTGATTATTTTGTAGAAAAGTAAAATTGTTGTGTTGATATATTTGTATTGTTTAAAAGAATGACCTTTTTTTCACCTGAGCCCCTGCACACAAAAATGTCTGTGCACGTCCCTGCTCGCGGGAGATTTATGAAAAGTGTTCACAACTTCCTGTTCGTTTCATTACTGTTTCTGGCGCTGGACAACATCTATCTCTCTCTCTCTCTCTCTCTCTCTCTCTCTCTCTCTTTGCATAAAACACAGCCTATTAATCTAATTCTGTCTTGTAGGTCTATTTTGACTTTTCTTAGTCACTTGGTTGCAGTAGGCCTGAGGGATGAGTGGAAATTAAGTTTAAATTAAACAGATAGTTCTTATTTTTATATTTCTTTTACCATTTCGCGCTCCACATTAACTGAACTCACCTCTGTTCGCTGTCGGTCCATCCACGGGCAGGATAGAAACTGCATAATACAGTACAAACACAAAACTGACTACGTTCATGTTTTTCAAGCTGCATTCTGCTCCTCGATGTGCACAAACAGCAGAACTACTCCGTAACAGCCCTTCTGTCCAGGGAACTGCTCGTCAAAATGGCTCCATATCATCAACTCTTCAGGGTGTAACGGTAAAGCTTCTGGTCTGAGAAGCGAAGCGAATTAACGCGGAAGCCCTTAAACCTGCAAATGATGATGTTCGTTTAGTATAAACTAATACTGTAGCGTCCCTCTGAACGAAATACAGACCACTGTGGACCGTAGACAAAAACAACTCTGCCGTCGCCGAGCGCAACACGCTGTTGCTGCGTTCCAGGCAGCTCGGAGCTGGGAAATATCAGACCTCCAACTAGAAAAACTACCCTGGAACGCCACTTGAGTTCTTTCTCGTAACTTGGTTCCCCGAACACGCCCGCCGTTAGGAATTTTGGACAGAGGGGGACAACCTTTTCCCGAACTGGACCAACCCACGCTAAGTTCTAATACACTGCTCAAAAAATAAAGGGAACATTAAAATAACACATCCTAGATCTGAATGAATGAAATAATCTCATTAAATACTTCTTTCTTTACATAATTGAATGTGCTGACAGCAAAATCACACAAAAATTATCAATGGAAATCAAATTTATTAACCCATGGAGGTCTGGATTTGGAGTCACACTCAAAATCAAAGAGGAAAACCTACAGGCCGATCCAGCTTTGATGTAACGTCCTTAAAACAAGTCAGAATGAGGCTCAGTAGTGGGTGTGGCCTCCACGTGCCTGTATGACCTCCCTACAACGCCTGGGCATGCTCCTGATGAGGTGGAGGATGGTCTCCTGAGGGATCTCCTCTCGGACCTGGACTAAAGCATCCTCCAACTCCTGGACAGTCTGTGGTGCACCGTGGCGTTGGTGGATGGAGCGACACATGATGTGCCACATGTGCTCACTTGGATTCAGGTCTGGGGAACGGGCGGGCCGGTCCATAGCATCAATGCCTTCCTATTGCAGGAACTGCTGACACACTCCAGCAACATGAGGTCTAGCATTGTCTTGCATTAGGAGGAATTCAGGGCCAACCGCACCAGCATATGGTCTCACAAGGGGTCTGAGGATCTCATCTCAGTACATAATGGCAGTCAGGCTACCTCTGGCGAGCACATGGAGGGCTGTGCGGCCCCCCAAAGAAATGCCACCCCACACCATTACTGACCCACCGCCAAACCGGTCATGCTGGAGGATGTTGCAGGCAGCAGGACGTTCTGCACGGCGTCTGCAGACTCTGTCACGTCTGTCACATGTGCTCAGTGTGAACCTGCTTTCATCTGTGAAGAGCACAGGGTGCCAGCGGCGAATTAGCCAACCTTGGTGTTCTCTGGCAAACGCCAAACGTCCTGCACGGTGTTGGGCTGTAAGCACAACCCCCACCTGTGGAGGTCAGGCCCTCATACCACCCTCATGGAGTCTGTTTCTGACCGTTTGAGCAGACACATGCACATTTGTGGCCTGCTGGAGGTCATTTTGCAGGGCTCTGGCAGTGCTCCTCCTGCTCCTCCTTGGACAAAGGCGGAGGTAGCGGTCCTGCTGCTGGGTTGTTGCCCTCCTACAGCCTCCTCCACTTCTCCTGATGTACTGACTTGTCTCCTGGTAGTGCCTCCGTGCTCTGGACTCTACGCTGACAGACACAGCAAACCTTCTTGCCACAGCTCCCATTGATGTGCCATCCTGGATGAGCTGCACTACCTGAGCCACTTGTGTGGGTTGTAGACTCCGTCTCATGCTGCCACTAGAGTGAAGCACCGGCAGCATTCAGAAGTGACCAAAACATCAGCCAGGAAGCAAAGGAACTGAGAAGTGGTCTGTGGTGACCACCTGCAGAACCTCCTTTATTGGGGGTGTCTTGCTAATTGCCTATAATTTCCACCTGTTGTCTTTTCCATTTGCACAACAGCAGGTGAAATTGATTGTCAGTGTTGCTTCCTCAGTGGACAGTTTTATTTCACAGGAGTGTGACTGACTTGGAGTTACATTGTGTTGTTTAAGTGTTCCCTTTATTTTTTTGAGCAGTGTACTAAAAAGCCTCATTGCATTCTTTGTTTTCATAATGTTAAGGGCTTTTGTAAAGGAATTTATTATGAAATACACAAAACTTAGGCTTCACTTTCGAAAACTTTGACTTGTGAAAATAAAATTTCCCGAGAATGATAATGTTATTAATCAGAAAATCTTAGAGATTGAATAATAGTTATTTTCATCATCAGTTACAATGCCATTACATAATATGAAGTTACAGCCTGTTCATGCTCAGGCGTCACATAAATACACAATAATAATAATATAAAAATGGTTAATTAAAGGAATGTAAGAATGAAAAGGGTAGGAGTTCATAAGTTTTACTTCTTCCTTTTTGCACGATAGAAGTATGTTAACACAGGAAAGAAGGATACTTTTGCTGCTCCTGTGTTGTTTTTATCTCCTATATAGGATTAGGAAACAGGCAGGAAGCATCACTGCAGATGCATCTCACCTATTCCAGCTCCTCCCCTCTGGCAGACGCTACAGAGCTCTGAACGCCAAAACCAACAGACTCAGGAATTCCCATAAGTCATCACTCTGATGAACAGCTGACTCTGACTCACAGTGTCGGGAACAATTCCTGTGCAATAACCCAGTAACTCTGCCTCTGATCAGCCATCTGTTTACTGGCTAACACTTATTTATTCACCATTCTCTGTTTCAGTGCTGTTCATACTGTTGTCATTTTGTATATTGTCATGTTGTATACTGTACACCCAACCCGATCGCATCAACATGCGTCACATATACACGCTTTGGAAAAGTCGTGTCTATAGTACGCTAAACGGCCACCTACCGCATGTACATTATACCTCTCACATACTTATTTATTCCAGCATCCTTTGCACTCTGCTCCATCACACTGTGTACATGTATTATTATTGTTATTGTATAAGTAAGCACATCATGACCATTGTACAATCCACAGTCAAATTCCTCCTATGTGTCCACATATCTGGCAATAAAGCTGATTCTGAGGTAATTAATCAGGTGAGAAGGAGCCTCATTAAAACAGCCATTTAATTAGTATTTTTTTGACATGCACATGATTCAAACACCAAAGGGAACATTAAAAAAATAAAATCAAGACACAGACAGGAGAGAAAAGGTGTGATCATGTTTTTGCTTTGGCCTTTTAAAAGAAACTTTACAAAAGTAATATTCATTTCTATCCTAATTGTTGGAACATGGATTCACAATGAAATATTATTGACTAATTATACATTTGTAGACAGAAGCTGCAAATATTATTTGTCATCATCATCTTACAATCCGTGTTATCACTGAGAAAATGAATCATTACACACATAATGCAGACTTTATATTTTATTTCCAAAAAGATATTTACACAAGCATTACCACAGGAGTGAAGCTTTTTTGCTGCAGGTAACAGTCTTCACACTTTAAATATAATAAACAGCTGGATAACAATATTTTAATATCTGACGTTCACATTAGAGCCAAAGACTCCAAAAGAAAATATTAAATTTGCCAAAGACAAACAATATCTCATGAATTACTGTACTTAGAAAACCCACCAGAAAAAAATAACCAGAAAATAACGTGTTGACAGTAAAACTCTGCGAACAATATTAAGTTAATCTGGGATTAAAAAACTGATCAAATTCCTCATTCAAAGTCCTATCGATCAATTAGTGAGGATATTTTATACAATAAAGATATTTACAGAACAGTTTTTTTTTAAAGGCAGCCATTGGTTTCCATACACTTCTAGTCTTATAGACTTTGAAACACATCTATTGCAGTAATTGTCAAAGTTACATTTTCTGTCAGTAATGTTCTTCTGCAGCAAGTCTCAAATCAATGCAATTTTGTTTGCACAGCATAAAATACATTTAAAAAAAAATAAAATTAAACCATACAAGTTTTCCTCTGAGCATTGTTGACTGGAGTGTGAGGTATACCATGATGAAATGATGCAAAGACACGTGTTACAGCAACATTTTTAAATGTCTAGTCAAATGGTTTCTTTGCTGGAGTCTTCACTTTGAATAAAAACAAAACAACTTCACTTAAACCCTTTAAGAGGCCGTTGAGACATTTATATATTTTCTCTGTTCTTGTTGGTTTTTGACTTCCTCTGTATTTGTTGAATTGGTAAATTTGGATCCAGAGAGCACAGTGAGCCTTCGTGTAGTCTGATGGAAATATTATCTTCAGAAACTCCTTTTGTCCTAGTCACTGGCTGTAGGGATGAAAGGAAATGTTATTTGTTTTTTTTTACATTTATAGCTATATGTGCACAATATTGGGGTTAGTGTCCACACACACTAAATATTGAAGCTCACCTGCTACAACCTGTTTTTATCTGTACATTTTTTTTCACATATCTTTCTTACGTGTACATCATGACAAATCAGTTCTGAGTCAGGGTTGTAACAATATAAATATCATTCAAAGAAAAAGAAAAACAGGATATAATAATTATATCATGTCTCAGAATAACTGAACACTTTTATTCAGCACAAGAGCCGACTCCGCGTGAATCTTTATTGTCACAGAGTGAAAACATGATGAAACCAGAGCAAGTCTGGACGGCTGACGGCAGAAATCATGGATATAAACATCAGTGTGGATTCTCCAGAGGTAAGGCTCTGATGCTGGACAAATGTTTTCAAAGCAGAGTTGTCTGTTTTCTGCTGGACAGCTAATTAAGTTTGAGCAACTTTAGCAAAGCAAATTAAAACTGTTGTTTGAGCTTTAGGAAGAAGATTTACGGCGATCAGCTCTACTTTGTGTTTCTGTGAGTGTTCATACTTGATGCACTAGGTGAAATAGTTTTTGATTTGTTCTTCAGTTACTTCAGTTGTTAGTAGATTTGTAGTCAAGACGAAGACCAGCTCCCCACATTAAATGACAGGACGAGATCACAGGTACGTCTCAAATTCATCTGAAAGATCCACATTTCCATAAAAACACCTACATACAAACACTAAGAGCTGAAATCAACATAAACATGGCGGGGAGGGGGGGCAGTCGTCAACGGTAACAACACATTTTTAAAGAAATACGTTTTACATACAATGAAAGTTTGGATGTCCGCGACGAGACCATCAAAAAGTGGTCTTAAGACCGGTCTTGAGCACTACAGCACTAGCTGTTAGTCCAGGAGCCAACCCTCCCAGGATGTCACAAACTGTTTGTTTACAGTGAAATAATGTATTACAGAAGTACGAGACATCATGTAGCACTTCATTTCTTGATGTGGCTGTTTGATGAACAATTAAAAATAATATTCACAACAACATATCAAAAGAAGCTCACCTACCGTTTACCTATTTCAGACAAGCAATATAACTTTATCTTAGAGCTGATCCATCTGTTTCCAAGTCATGTTGATGCTGTTTGAATATTTAAAGTTCAGCTCATCAAACTTACTGAAGTTCAAACCCAGCCCCCGTACTGCCCTGATCAGGCTCACTGCTAAAACATCACATCCACAAAGCAGTTTGTCTTTTTTGCTGCTAATTTTCAACATTTTTTAACGTTTAGTTAAAATGTTACTTACTTTGCAAGCTTCCATCACTGTGAAAAAAAGACATTGTATTTATTAGTTCAATGCAACGTCACGTGTTTGTAAAATCAAGATAAGCTCAAATCCTGCTTCGTGGTACAGGCCTATGAGGCAGAACGAATAACCAACACGACAGAAACACACATGTTACAAGGTACCAGAACGGAGGATAGGACACAGGGTAGAGAGCAGACTAAACCAAAATAATGTACACAAGAACTAAGACTAAAGACATGAAACTAAAACCCAGACTCCCCAACAGGCCACACAGACAGGATCATGACACACATCCACAAAGCAGTTTGTCTTTTTGCTGCTAATTCTCAACATTTTTTTAAATGTGTACTTAAAATGTTACTTACTTTGTATGGCACTTAGTTCTTCCCCTGCAAAAAAAAAAGAAAATGTATTTATTAGCTCAATGCAACATCCCGTCTTTGCAACATTTTTCTAGAGTAAAACACTTAGGACTCTAGAGAGATGTGATATCACCCACTTTGTTATTGGGGTTATTGTTCACACACACGAAATATTGAGGCCACAAAGCAGTTTGTCTTTTTGCTGCTAATTCTCAACATTTTTTAATGTCCAGTTAAAATGTTTCTTACTTTCATCATCATCGTTGTCTGCGGAAAAAAAAGAAAATGTAGGCCTATTTATTAGCTCAATGCAACATCCCGTCTTTGTAACATCTCTCTAGAGTAAAACACTTAGGACTCTAGAGAGATGTGATATCGCCCACTGTGTTATAGGGAACTACAGAAGACCTCGGGCCGAGTGCAGACAGCAGCTTTGCAGAGAGCAAACAAACATGACAACATTTCATTTTGTTCAGCCATCAAGTTACAGAAACCTCTGAACAGCGAACTGCATGAGACTTAAAGAGAAATGAAGTCGTTACCTTGGACATGTCTGTCTTCATTTCTCCGTCCAGCTCCTGTGAATAAAGATCATTTTAACACAGACTGTAAGTGATCACATATGACGTCAGCAGCATGGTCTAAACCTGCATCAACCTGTTGACTTTTAAAATACACAGCGTTAAAGTTCACAGTTTGAACTTTGATTCGATTTGAGGACAATAAAATGTGTTCACTTAAATTGTTTAAACTTAAAGCAAATTAATTCACTTAATTATGAGGTGTTGAGGACAAAGTGGTAGAGAAAGACATAAAACTCGGTCCCTCATGTTAACAGCTCTTGTGCACACTATACTGCACGTGTGTTTTCAAAATAAATCCATCGAATGGGACTTTGGAGGTTCTGTATTAATAATCCTCACATGTCTTACTGAGAGATCACAGACCATATTTAAAACAGAAGCAGCCTTTGTGTTTCCTCTGGACATTTCATGACATAATTTACATGCTTAGTCAGCATGTTAGTGACGGGGGTGGCTGAGAAAATACTCTGTGTTAGGACGATTTTATTCAGAAAGGCTTTCATCTGTTCTGAAAATGAACTAAATTTTATTGGCCTCTAATACTCAGAGTAATATTTAGATTTATTTTACACATCAAACCGTTTCATTTTTCTGCCGTGTGAGTCGCCATCTCTCATTTCTCTAGTTTATGTGTGTGAGGATCGCACATTCTCCCGTCATCATTGTTCCGCATCTCACCATCAGGACTGAACGTTGAACTGTTGCCGGTGTTCTGACGATCTATGCTGCCTTGCCGAAAAATGCTTCCATAGTGCAAATCGATAGACTCGACTCTACTCAGCCCTGCTCCGTTTTCTATTGCAGATAGCACCCCTCAATGTAGCTGGTCGTCATAGCGACGCCACACACAGTTGTCTCCTGACTCAAGTTAAAAGATTTGAACCTTCCTCAGACTGTAAAGACAGATAAGCGGTATGAAAACCTTCCAGCTGTGTTTTCCTCTGCCGTTGTTGCTGCAGCGGTCTGTGTGACGGCGGGAGCAGAGGGCTCTGTGAGCGGGCGGCTGGCCGGCCTCACACGCTCCTCCCGCGAGTTGCAACTTAATAACTGACAGGAATGCTATTCGATGTGAGTTCTAACACCTCATTAAAGTCCTTCATAAAAGAATAATAGTCGATTTCACACAGACACTGTTACGACCCGTGAGGTCTGTGTTGCTGTGGGTGTGTCTTCCTCTCTCTTTTGCAGGTGTGTACCTGGATGCTGGGCTGATCCCGCAGCTGTGGCTGATCAGCAGCAATTAGTGGACCACATAAGTAGGGCCAGCGGAGTGCTCTCTGTCTCAATTCTGCTCACTTCTGCTCTCAGTGCTGACTTGTCTGTGCCTTAGATTACTGTGTGTATTGCTGTGGGGTTTGTAGGAGGATGTGACCGGCAGGGTCCCACTGGCAACTTCTCCTATAAATCTTACTTCATCTCTTGTGTTGGCAGAGATCATTTTTTGTTCATTAATCCCCTTTTTGTTTTATTAATAAATAAATAGCTATAGGCTATATTAACTCGATGCACGTTTTGAGTCCTCCTTTGGTTTTTTCCACCCGGTTTATTTATCTTTTGTTCGTCCCACACCCCTAGACCAACCGGGGACGTAACAGACACACAACTTTTTTCTGCCCTATTGTGAGACTGTAACATCAAGTAGGACTTAGTGACTGGTGTAAATACATTTTATTAAATACTGTATTTCAGTATCATTTAGGGCAGGTGATTTATTAAAAAGTAATCGGATCTTTATTGAACCTCTAATCACCGTTAATTTCCCATGTTGGTTATTTTGTTTTTTAATCCTCATTTAATAATATTCCCCCCACTGCATGTGTTCACGTGTTTTCCAATTTACAAGCATAGGATTTTTGACAAATATCCCATATTTAATAGTTGGACATATTTACAGTACAAACCCAGAAAAACAACTACAAAATAATCAATCATTATTTGTAACTGAGGTTAAATGTTCAATTGATTTTAGGTCGTATCGCCCACCTCTAGTATCAGTCATCAGGAAACTCAATCATTATTTATTAATGATTTTGAAATGTCCAAATTTATTTTTAAAGGAAACATGACTGTTTATTAAGCAGTTTAATGTTCGGTCTTTCACTTTGTTTTGTTTCATCTTAAAGGAGGAGGAGTCATTTTTGTGGAAATAAATGTTTTGTGTTTTCTTTTTGACGATGGATGTTTATGTGCCACCTACCAATTTTGCCTTTTTTGTACAAGACAACCAGCAACACAACGACTGCAGCCACCAGCAGCGTGAGCCCTTCAACCACACCAATTATGGGTACAAGTCCTCCAGGTCCAGGAGGTTTAGGATCTAAAACACAGAAAACATTCACATTTATATTCACTTAATTTCATCATCATTTCTGTTAGTTAGGTTTAATTTCCTGTGGAGTTGATGTACGCTACAAACATGCAGAAGCTCAGTGATGCTGCATTTTGGTTCAGTGTTGTCACGATACCGGGAATTTCTGATTTCGATACCAGGGTGGAAAAGTGACACAACCTTGATTAAATAACTGAATAATTACTAAATTATCTAATTCACCTATCTTAGAAAAAGTAAAGTTAATAGTATATACAGGGGTGATGACTCCAATTTGTCCCTGAGCAAGACACTGAACCCCTCGTTGCTCCAGAGACGTGCGACCTCTGACATTTACAGCAACTGTAAAATCACTTTGGATAAAAGCGTCAGCTAAATGAATAAATGTGAATATAAATATTTATTTTCTTTACTTGTTAATTGACAGGGACAGATGCATGAGATATTTCTTTATAAAGAATAAAACAAATGAAAATACAGGAAAAAAACATTCAAATAAACAAGAGCAAATACGGGCTGTGTGGAAACCACAGGGTTCGCTGTCGGGGGAGAAGATATCATGAGAGAGTGCATTTCAGGATCAATTCTGCAAAACTTAATTATTAACACGGTTTAAAATATTCAGAATCGATATGTAGCCTATAAACCTGATGTTGTTGACAACACTCATTTGGTTACATTAAAACAACATGAATTTGAATTTGTGCTGTGAGAAACAAAAAAAAAGGTTGTTCTGAGAGGAAACTGTCAGGAGACTCATGGTGCTGCAGTGCAGCTGAAATGATTTAGTTTATGGTTTTAGTTTGTTCCTGTCCTGATTTATTACAGCTTGGATCTAACTCACAGGATTGGCCATCGGTCCCCAAACCTTCGGGCTGTTGCCATGGTTACAAACCCTGTTACTGTCTGAACGTGATCATTTCCTGTCTCATTGACCTTCTTTGTAATAATGTTGTTGTGTTGCGTGATTTGAATTTGTTCCCATAACAGACGGACATGAAGGCCAAAGTTTACAAAATATCTAAGTTAAAATAAACAAATGATCTTTTGAGTCTTGGGGCTTTGTTGTGGCGAAGATGAAAAACTTTTGCTGAAGAGGTGATGTCAGTCATTTAAAACGCTGTCTGCGATAATATTAAAAAAGCCGAAAGGCAAAAAAATCAAAAAGTTTCTTACCCCGTTCCTTCTCAACATGTAACCTGGATGCAGGATGAATCACTTCACAGGTGAATGTAGACGTGTCCCTCCTTAAAATCTCCACACTGTCTCTTCTCTGGAAAGTGTCGTCGTCATTTGGTCGAACGCCCGAGGTAACCACTCCGTCCTCTTCAGTCAGAACTCGGCCATTTCTCTTGATGTTCAGGGTGATGCCTTTTGGGTAGAAACCTGTGGCCAGGCACGTCAACATGACCTTTGACTCAACTTTGGTGTCCTTTGAGAACATGAAGACCTCAGGTGGAGCTGGACAGAAAAATGTAAAGTTAATTGCTGGTGGCCAAACAGAAACGTACAACCCAGGCCCCGTTTCCTGAAAGCATCTTAAGGCAATGATGATAAAATACCTCCTCCCCACTTGTAGGAAGAAGCTCCTGAACTTTTAGAACAAAACTACAAGTTTTATTTAAAGCTAAAGGGCAGGACTTTTACAAATGAATGAAAGTCTGTTATGAAAGGAAGGTTAAAATCAGATCAGTGCAGTAAGAACTGAAGAAGCCTCTGAGACGAGAAGCAAAACATCTTCATTTATCTTCCACCAAGTCCAGCTGCCCTTGAAACAGCCCTGGTTCATTATTATCTACAAAACAAACTGTAAAAATTCTGTTGTACATACGGGCGTTTTGAAGGTGCGTTCGCTGATAATCCACAAACTTCCTCAACGACTCCATGCACTCGTTCTCCAGGTAAAGTCTGTATCCTGTTAGGACCTGGTTACCCCACTCCACCTTTGTCCAGTTGGCCGCTTCAGTCCAAGGAACCCAGACTTTATTGGTGTCGTCGAAGGACAGGAAGTTGTTTCCATCGTAGGTGTAAATGTTCTTCCCATGGTGAAACGTAATGCTGCCATCAGGCTGCATGTTTCCCTCACAGCCTCTCATCCATTGAAGAACATGGAGGTCTGAAACCAGACAGAGGGCCGGAACAGTGAAACAACACAGTCTGAATATTTTATGGCACTGAAAGCATAAAGACAAAGATTTAGAGGCACAGTTCATATTCAGTTTAGTAAGTAATTTGATTAATGCATCGCACCAACACACATGGGCAAACTGACTTTACTAAACAAGACTAAAGAGGCCAGTGTGCTGATGGTTGGGTGGTGGAACAGTAAAGATGGGCATTTCAAGCAAAAACACTATTGGATAGTCACTGGGAACTGTTCAACCATTCTTTGAAGAAACCAACAGTCACACCATCTTCAGGCTGTGATTGGTCAGCTGGGTGGAGGTGAGGAAGGAGCCAGGGTTTGAACTTCTCTCAGCTCTTTTCTTTCTTTACACAACTAACTGCTGTTTCCAAAGTCAAGAATAAACTCTTTTAATAAGATTTTAAGCAAACATGGCCACAACGTCCTGAAAGTGACAGAAAAATATGAATTTAAACATTCCAGGATCCAAAAGCTCAAACAGCTCCTGAATGGACCTTTTAAGGAGTTTGTTTCTTCAACAATTAGAAACTGTGTGAATATGCAAATATATCTTGTTTCTGACTCAAAGAACAAACCAGCAGGAGTTTGATGCAGAAAACAAAACATTCAGTTCACATTTCATGGATCTTACCTGAGTCTTTATGTCCCATTCGTTTCATCAGGGTGTCGAGGTTGACTTTGAACCACTGCTGGTCGTCCAGGTGAGACCGTGTTCCTTTGACCCAGTAATCTGGATCCAGTCTCTCTTCCATCCAGTCCTGTTTGGGAACTTTCTGCTGGTGCTCGCTGTCAAAGTAGTCGATCATCCTGCCGTCCAGCAGACCCATGGCTGAGAACTGGTGGATGCCCGGGAGTCCGACAGGTTTGGAGAGAGCCGTGTAGATGTAAGTGAGGGAATGTGTCTCTGAGAGTCACACAGACAGACAGATATTTATTCTCTGTTCCTTTACATATTTGTGACATTCTTGTTGTTGTTCTTGAATTTGTTTCTTTTCTCTGACTTCACAGCACAAAGGTAAGAACATTTAAGAAAGGTCAACACCTGCTTTTGCTGAATTCTCTTTAATCCAGATCATTTTGTCTTCAGGGAGAAAATAAAAGCAATTTTGACCTAAATGTTTGTTACTGACATGTTATAAGATAAAAAGTAAAGATCTTTCTGCATAAAACACAGCCTCTTAATCTAATTATGTCTTGTAGGCCTATTTTGACTTTTCTTAATCACTTAGTTGCAGTAGGCCTGTGGGATGAGTGGAAATTAAGTTTAAATTAAACAGAGATAGTTCTTATTTTTATAGATATATTTTTTTTTTACCATTTCTCGCTCCACATTAACTGAACTCACCTCTGTTCGCTGTCAGTTCATCCACGGGCAGGATAGAAACTGCATAATACAGTACAAACACAAAACTGACTACGTTCATGTTTTCAAGCTGCATTCTGCTCCTCGATGTGCATAAACAGCAGAACTACTCCGTAACAGCCCATCTGTCCAGAGAACTGCTCGTCAAAATTGCTCCATATCACCAACTCTTCAGGTTATAACAGTAAAGCTTCTGGTCTGAGAAGAAGCGAATTAACGCGGAAGCTCTTAAAGCTGCAAATGACGATGTTCATTTAGTATAAACTAATACTGTAGCGTCCCTCAAATAAGAAGCTACGAGATGATTTCTGGAACCTTGTGCTCGTTATTACTGAACAAAATACAGACTGCTGTGGACCGTAGCCAGAAACAACCGTCACCGAGCGCAACACACAAGTTCCCCTCTGCACACACACACACACACACACACACACACACACACACACACACACACACACACACACACACACACGTCTAGCACGAACTATCGCACATTCAGTGACATCCTGCACAGTGGCGGCTCCTGCCAGATCTCTTGTTGCGACAGATACTGTAGAGTAGCCTATTTTTGAACAGCTATTGTCAATGTCTGCAATGAATGAACAGTCCACAGATCAACAGGTCTTTAGACCTTTAGAAATAAAGGGAACTACTAAAAAAGAATGACTCTTACCATCATCTGATTTAGCTGTGACAAACCTTTTAGGAACAACAAATCCAGAATAAAGCGCAGAGGCACTGAGCTGATGATGTGCAATGAATAAAATTGTTTACAGTGAATCTTGCATTGCAGCTGAGCACCCGTCTCAAGTAACAAGTGGTCACCTCTGCCATCATCATAATACACACAGAAACGTATTGTGATGAACTGTAAGTCAGGGATGGAAACGTGCGTACGCCACTTCCCAAACAAAAAGATTGTGATCTATCAAAAACAAATTTGACGGGAAAATGTGCGTCCTGTAAGTAAACTCTGAACCATGCGTACGCATATAAAGAGGAGAAATGAGAAACGGCGACTCACATGGCAGAAGGATGAACCGGTTTCTGAGTATTATGAGCTTAAAGCCTTTCTGAATAAACAAACACCCGTTTCACTGATTTTCCCTGAAGTGCGCAAAAACTCACAATTTAAGATCATTTGTGGCGCACAAAAAGAACCAGATTTAGTTTCAGCCTATTGTGATCAGATGTTTGTTGTCTTTTGAGCCAAACGTGAGGATGAGCTGCTTGTAAAAACATTATTTTATGTCATTTACTACAAGTCATTTCTTCTAACTGATGGGCAGCCTCGTTAAGTGAGTGGACTGTTTGTGTAGCCTAAATAAATGTGGAATACATTTGGTTTCCTCTCAAACAGGGGAATCCACCTTAGTCCACCTTGGTGATCCCAGCCAGTGACGTCATTACTCAGGAGGAGGGATGCCCTTTGCTGCAGATCGGTTATAAAGGGGTGGAGCTCCGGTTTCCATTTCAAGTTGAGTGAGAGTTACAGGCCTAAATGGAACGTGCTTACAAGTGTGCGTATGCACAGTTTTATAAGTCTGAATATTCTTTTGGATTTTGTGCCCAAAATCCAAAAGAACTTTTAGTGAGGTTGCTACACAACAGCAGGTTAGCTGTTCAGTATAAATTACCATGGAGATCTACTCCAGTTAGAAGTGAACCACCTCAGATGAGCTCAAATCCTGCTTCGTGGTACAGGGCCCTGGAACGAGACAAAAAATGAGTCACTGAAGAAAAACAGGAAGTGGTAACAGACAAAAACGGAACTGTTGAAGCTGCGCGTGACACAAATCAAATGTGCCCCTGCCAGGGCATTACTTTATATCAAGCGTGTTAAAACAACTTACCATCAGATTCCAGTTTTCTTTGGGGGGTCTGAACAGGTATCAGCAGAAGCATTTTCTTTTATCAGGGAGCAGCAGAAACAGGCTAGGGGAGAGCGGGGTAAGTTGTCTCCTGTGTAGGCCTAAGTTGTCACACTGCTAATAACACTACAGGCTCTATGACAAAAATCAAATAGCCATTTTGTGTGACTTCTTTTTCTATGTTCACCTTCCTGTTCACATGTTGTCATGGTCTCTCTAATCAGAGGTGAGCACAATTTTATTATTTTTTTACTTCAAAAGTAAAACCTTTGCACTTAACATTTTATGTATTCCAGCCTTATTAGGTGTGATGATAACTTTGCACAACGTAGAGGAGACAGTAACGTGTCTTTTGATATTTCAACTGAAGAGCTATGTTAAGCTAACCTTGAGATTTAGCCAACATTAGCACACATGTCAGTTTGGGGCAAGTTGTCTCAATGACTTTGGGGCAAGTCGTCACATGTGATTAGTTGCCCCAGTACAAATAAACACCTATAATATGCTCAAAAAACTATGTGAAATTGTGTAATTACCTCTGGCATATTAAATTATTCTGTAAATAGAATATTTTGTTTAAAGCAGCAGCCATATGACTGGATAAGACTGAATTCATGACAGAGTATGGTCTTATGCTGTAGGCATGTAGTGTGTCAATATATTCAAACACACACACACACACACAACTAAATCATATAGTTATTAATTTAGTTAGGCAACATGAGTAGTAGACAAATAAGCTTGTAATTAATTTGTAATTGCAAGAAGGAATGTGTTTTTGAAGATAGGAATATAGAAATTATCAACAGAAGACAGAGAATGACAGAACACCACCTGACATAATGTTAAGGGCAGTCAGGCAGGTGAAGTCTAAGAACAAATAAATCAGAAGTGCAGCTGAGGATTTCGATGTAAGCTACTGACATCTCTTTTGGCCTCATCTATGTGGAACACTTTTCATACAGTTTTCTAAAGAAGATGTGGTTTAAGTGTGTGAAATGCAACAAATGAATCACAATTAATTGTTCTAACTGTTTGATAAACCAGTGTGACAACTTACCTGCCGATGGGCCAAATTGTCACAAGTGCACACTCTCTATTCAACAGTCTACAGCTCCATAATGAGATAAGATAGGAAGACGTAATGAATACAAAACTTCTGCCCAAGACTTCATTCTTTCATTTGGTAGGACATTTGTACCTTTGTGATGTACGGTAGCCTACTCAGTAAATGAGACAGTGTGAAAAGTATGACAAAATGCCCACGCTCTCCCCTATGTTTAGTAGCAAGTTTCCCTGTTAGAGTGAGGTGAAGTGGTCGAGCACTTCCCCTCACTGTAAAACTGATCCTGTTTCAACAGGAGGGAATTCACGTGGCAGAGCATCACCGTATAACTAGATGAAGGCCTATCTACAGTTATGTAGCCTATAATTTTTATTAAGTTAAATAGGCTACAGCTGTGTAGCGCTCAAAAGCCGTTGGCATGGTTACTATCCACAGAGCTCCTGCCGTACTTGCAGAGCTCTTGTCTCCCTTTCTGTTCACCTGAGAGAACCTGCTGAAGCCTCCGTCAGCTGCTTATTTGTTGGGTGGGTTATTTGCAGGCTGATCAACATCCCACTCCTCCTGTGACCCATGTTTGACTGTGTATTCAGAACAGGTGAGCAGCAGACTATCAAAATAACAGCCTAATATTTAAAAAAAAAACTGTGTGAACGTGTGATAAATCAAACATTGTAAATAATCAGGCAGATATTTATGTGACAGGGGAAAAAATAAAAGTTGTGTCAGAATCTTAATAGACTCTAAACTAACTTTTAAATCACAGATAAAAAAGGTCTGCAATCCAGTCAAATTTATTATCGCAAACTTCCGGTTCATAAGATCACACTTGTCACTTCAGGCAGCTAAAATGTTCATGTACAGTTTGGTTCTGACAGACAATCAAAATTCTGGATTAAAAAAAACATCAAGATATCAGCATTGTGACATTTTACAAAAGCAAAAGCTCTTAAGTTGAGAAAATGTCATCAAGTATTCAAACCTCTGTCTGTTATACAAAACCATCCACAGTCTGTCATCTCCTCCACTCAGTCAGTTTGCAAACATCAGGAACACCGCACAGAGAGAAACACGAGGGTCGGCCGAGGAGACTGTTGTTCCTCTGCAGAAAAGTGCATTTAGAGTCAGAGGACTTCTTCAGTCTCAGCAGCACAGGAGTGGAACATCAGAGAAGTCACCACATAAAAAACTGCTTCATAACACAGCAGACATGTGAGCATTGATAAGAATATGTATCTTCCCTCAACCCAACGTGCTGCCACTTGTGTCTCTGCTGTGTCAATGTGTAGTATAATTATTTTTTTAACCTAATGTCTGTATTATAGCAAACCTGTACACTGTGTTTATCAACAGGATTTGAAGAGTTATATCTGTTTTACTGCTCTTTTATATTTAGGTAGACTATTTTAAGATCTGTCCAGGGATGAAAAATGGCCTTTTGGCTAATTCTGGTCTATTTGCAGCAATGTAAATTAATGTACACTGTCAAATAAACTATTACATAAATAAATAATTAATTAATGCATTACCATGATAACAACATGTTACAGTGGCCAGCCCTAATATACAGTGGGTACAGGAAGTATTCAGACCCATTTAAATTTTTCACTCTTTGTTTCATTGCAGCCATTTTCCAAAAATCCAAACAGTTCATTTTATTTCTCATTAATTTGCACTCAGCACCTCGACCTGACAGAAAAAACCCCAGAAATGTAGAATTTTTGCAAATTTATTAAAAAAGAAAAACTGAAATATCACATGGTCATAAGTATCCAGACCCTTTGCTCAGTACTGAGTAGAAGGACCCTTTAGAGCTGGTGCAGCCATGAGTCTCCATGGGAAAGATGCAACAAGTTTTTCACACCTGGATTTGGGGATCCTCTGCCATTCTTCCTTGCAGATCTCTACCCACTGTAGATTTAGTTTTAAATGTTAGCATTTAAGATCTCTGATCCAACAAGATATTTTTTTCCTCTTTAAGGTGCAACTTTCTGAATTTCCAAACTTTTCTGTTCACTTTCCTGAATCCAAACCTGAGCTATGATCTTTTAACCCTGATCAAAACAAGCTCACCCAACTTTTAACCATTTTAGACAAGAACTTTTTCTTATTGCTGATCGATCTGTTTCTAAGGTACCAAGAGCTCCAACAATCAGTGGGTTGATGCTGTTTTAGTACTGAAGGTTCACGGTTTTCAAATTCTCCCTTGATTTTGTATCCCACAGTAAATGTATTTGTAGAATTGGTAAATTTGGTCCCAGAGAGTAAAGTGAGAAATGATATTCTCTGCAGAGACTTCAGACTTGTGACTCTTCATTCTGTCCCAGAAGACTTTGGGACGCGCTATTTCCTGCAGGGATGAACAAAAGTGTTAATTTATATATACACACACAATAGATAATGAAAACAGAGGACTGTCTGCTGTAAATTTTTCATGTATTTTCTATGGTAAATATGCAAATATTCTCCCATTTCAGTGCAACTGAAATGGTTTGCTGTGTTAATCATCAGGGGAAATGACAACTTTACAAAGATACTTACTGGGGACGCCAGAGTCATTGCTGCAGAGAGACTTGTCTGATCCTGTGAAGAAAAGAAAATGTATTTAATTTAACAGCTCGATGCAACAATTCAGAGCAGAAAAATAAGTCACTTACCTTTGTGAACAACTGCGACTGCATCTGAACCTGTTTCTGAAGTTAAAACACACAAAATAAACTTATTATTTTTTATCTGAAGCATCCCCAGCTGAATGATGGTCTACGCTTTTACTGATGGTTCACAGGAGAAAATAGGACGATACTGTAGCTCCATGAACCTGAATACACCTTGAACACACCGTAAGAGCTACGAAAGAAAAATAAAATAAAGGCATTACTCTCCTTTTATATTCCAATCATGAGATATCACCCTTTTTAACCTCTTAGCTTAGTGACAACCTCTGATAAGAGTGCTATATGTAAGTATTAGGAACCTTATGTAGTAATTACTGTAAAACACAAATATGCTGCGTTTCTTCACACTGTAAGTTACATATAAAACAATCAGTATTTCAATGATGCTGAGATTAATAAAGGTCATTTACATTATCCAATTAGAAATATTAGGAACAGCCCGTGTACAGCTGACTAACTTAAAGGATAAGGTTTAGTTCAGTCATGAAGTTACAGTAACCTCTGAACACTGAACTTTATAAGATTTAAATATGCAAATATTCTCCCATTGCAGTTACAGCAAACACAACTGAAATGGTTTGCTGTGTTAATCATCAGGGGAAATGACAACTTTACAAAGATACTTACTGGGAACGCCGGAGTCAGTGACACTGAGAGACCTACGTGACCCTGTGAAGAAAAGAAAATGTATTTAATTTAATAAGTCATTGCAACATCATGTCTTTGTTATATCTTTCTGGAGGTCTCGTCCGCTGTGTTGTACACACAGTAAATATTTAGGCCATCTGTTACTTTGTTAAATACAAAGTGTTGAAGTCCACAATCTGAACACTGATCACAAAGTATTTGCTCCTGACCAATGTGACTTAAACTGATAATTTAAATGATTATCCAGAGGTGAAGATAAACTGGATCTGACTTGTGGCCCCGTCGCTTGTGTTACTGGTGTTACTGGTGTTATTGTACACAGCCACACAGGAAATGTTAAGTCACGTCATCTTAGTGTTTTTTTAGGCTTATTGACGTGTGAGCATGACAAATCACTTTAAAACAAACACTACTAAAAGAAATCCCTTTTATGTAACGTACGTTTCCTCCTCCTGAGTCAGGGTTTAACAATAGAAATATTAAATAGAACAAAAACACTTTCTGGACTAAGACTGAAAAATAACCAGGCTTTGTTGCAATGAGCGTTTCCTTTATTTTCTCCTTAAGGTGCATACAGTCTTATCTATTGGCAATGAGGAGATTTGTAGTTTCTGAAACCATAAACAGAATACAAATAATAATAATTATCCTTAAAAGCATAAAATCTACTTCTGTACTTCCCACAATGTCCTTTGAAGTTTATTATGGCTAAACAGTTCTAACCTGTGTCCAGTATCAATGAACAGTGACACTGAACAATAAAGACAAAATATACACTGTGTAATCCCATCATATATAAATTCAATGATGTAACACTTCTCATTCGCTTGGCTGCTACAGATTATACATGGATTAAATATTCCCAACAAACAGGCTAAATACACTTACAGTTGGTAAATGCAGCAACAAAACAGAACCTTAAGGGTTTTATGGACGCACAAATCACTCCTGAACTAAGACTAACACTGAACAGTGGTGCAAAGTTTCTCCATGAGCTTTCTATTCTCCCTGCTGCTGACAAACTGGCCTCTCACTCTTCATGTTGCTGGGCAGAATAGAGCGTGTGCGCCCCCTACTGGCCAGTGATTGTCTGTTCATTCCCTACAGCCTTCCAGCAACAAACAGCCTGTTAAACAAAGACTTTCAAAATAAAGAGCAGAGAAATAAAGCACTTACCAGGGGCAGATAAAGGTTGTGCACCTGTTAATAAAAACAAAGTTAAAACACACAAAATAAATTGTTTTTATCCATTTCGATAGTTTTGGAATAGCCCGTGTAAAGCTGACTAACTTAAAGGATAAGGTTGGTTTTATTCACTATTTTTCTTTTTGTCAAAACTTCACATGAAAAGACCAAAACAACAATAACTTCAGTGGAGGGATGTCCCCATCCCAAAGCTTTAGTATTGGATATCTGCTGATAAATTTACCTAAAAAACAAAGCTGCACACTCAAGTCAGTGAAACTAGTCCCAGTTTAGGCAGAACTGATAAATCAATACCTCTGGATTATTACAGAAGGCAGCGTCACAGCTTCCTTCTAGCAGCTTACATTTGAAATACAAACAGATCTCACAAAGCTCCAACCTGAACAAACACACTGCAGAGTGCTGTTTGAAATTACAACTATTCTGTTGGACGTCTTAATGATACAAATGAAAGAGAGAATGTGACTCCTGACACGAGAGAAGAGGAGTCACTCTGTTGGGAGCCTCTGAACACTGAACTCAATAAGACTTAAAGAGAAATAAAGTAGTTACCTTGAGCAGGGTTGGCTTCAGCTCTGCGTTTATCTGGAATAAAGACAATGATAACAGACAGTCAGTGATCAGAGATGACAACAGCATGGTCTAAATCTGCATCCGTCCTTCCATAAACCTAAATCCATTCAATTTGAGGACAATCTAACAGCTTGACTTAAAATTGTTTGAACTTTTCAATTTTATTCTCTCAATTATGAGGTGATGAGGGCAAACTGCATGGTAGAGAAAAAACATATTACAGCACAGTAAAATGATCTTAGTTCCACATGTTCACACTATACTGTGTCTTTTTCACATGAAATATTTAGTTCTAACTAAATCAATAATCCCCACATGAATAACTGAGATCACAGATCAAACTGAAAACAGCAACCTTTGTGTTTCCTCTATTACAGGTGGATGGAAGTAAATTTCATAACATTTACATGCTTACAGCGAGCATGGCAACATGCTAATGTTTACTATGTTAGTTATGGGGTGGGTGATCAAATCTCTCTGTAGTCTCACACTGTTTATTGTCATAACACCAAACTCCTGCTAGTAATAAACTCAATTAAAGGATTTCAGCATGTTAACGTGTTTACAGCAGAAAGGTGGGTTCAGAACGACGTCCCTACTACATTATAGTTAGTGGGGCTGAACCTGCTAGAACTGCGTCTTTGTCCTACTTTTTATTGCTCGCCTTTTTATGATGGTGGTTTTTAATTGCAGTTAATAGAAAATATATTTATGTTCTACAGGCAGTAGGAGTTATTGTGTGTGTCTAAGAAGCAGAAAACAACAGAGCATTAAAGTTAACTGAGTTCTGATCTAAGTCACTGTGATCTCAGTTAACTTTCAGTTCAGTGAATTAAAAATAAGGAACACCTTCGACACATAATGACTGACAGGACTGCTGTTTGATGTGACCTCTGAAAACCTCCTGAAGTTCCTCATAAAATAATAACAGATGATTTCACACGACATCCTTCTGCCTTACTGTCAGACTGAAACATCAGGTACTGATTTTTGAGGAATTTCTTACAGAACATAAAAATTATATTCTTTTTCACTGCTTGTTGACGATGGTTATATAAATATATGCCACCTACCAAATACACCTTTTTGGTACAAGAGAACCAGCCCCACAGCCACTACGATCAGCCCAATGACCACAAGGACCCCTACAAGGATATATAATACAAGTCCTTCAGGTCCAGAAGGAAGTTTATGATCTAAAACACAGAAAACATTCACATTAGTTTTATATTCACTTCACTTTGAATATTTTTTCAATATACAAACATAATGTAGAAGCTGAGTGACAGTAATGCTGCATCTGAATACATTAAAATAACATAAATTAAGTCATTTGTGCTGGTGAGAAACAGAAAAAGAGGATGGAGAGAGGAGACCATGTCAAGTCTCAAAAAAAGATTCTTTTCTTCTAAAAGTTCAAAATTTATTTTTGCTTGTAAAAACTAGGGCTGAACGATTAATCGTTTTAAAACCGAAGTTGTGATTTGAAAGAACGTGATTAGCTAATCGTGAAGAGGGAAATTAAAATGTAGGTTAATTATCCAGCACATCTGACCTGTTTTAAACAGTCAGGCAGTTACAGATTCATTCTGTTGTCGTCCTTGTGTGACAGACCTGCTGGCCAATCAGAGCACATGGCGTGTACATTTTACAACAACAAAGGAAACTAGAGGAATGGCGCCAGCCGAAAAGACGCAGGCAGGTTTTGTCTGGCGTCAAACTCACATTGACGTGTTTCAGCAGCGGAGCGTTTAGCCTGCAGCTTGTTAACATGTTAATTTGTGCACTTCAACTACAGAGAACAGCTCTCTGTGAGCCCGCTCCACTCTCTGCAGGCTACATTACATATCTACATGGAGCATTTCAGAATAAGAGCGCTTTTCCTTTTCTGATTTTGCTGGTTCAGATTTTGCTTATTTGTTCAGTTACCCCTGCGATGGACTGGTGACCTGTCCAGGGTGTACCCTGCCTTTCACCCAATGTCAGCTGGGATTGGCTCCAGCCCCCCCTGTAAACAGGATAAGCGGTTGACGATGGATGGATGATGTTCAGTTGCCCTTGATTTTTGTGCTTCTACCATGGTTAAGTAGCTACGTAGTTAAAGTGTTTTGGTCTGCTCTCTTCACATGTAACTTCTAACTATGACACAAAAATAAATTAATTGCACTAAAAATTATAATATTAATGATATGCAGCTTTTACAGGAGTCTTCCCGCACTGTACCATGAGCTAAACGAAGACATTATTTAGTCATGATTTTAGTTTTTTCCTGTCATGTAAAGCACCATTCTGATCGATTGTAACGTGGATCTAATCGGTTCCTTAAAGGTTCTATATGTAGTTTTTCTACTAAAATGAATCCTTTTTTATTGCCTGTGTGTGAAGGGGTTGTAATCTGACATTAACTCTGAAGGCAAATATTCCTATTCCTATTTGAAGGCTCCGGGTCGGATTTTCCACGAAATCCAGTGACTGACACTTGCATGCGCGCTCCTGAGCCTCTCGCTGTGTCTACTTTGCTCTCAGGTGCGACGACACTGCAACTTACGACATGGAGTCCGCTAACAATAAGAAAGACCTGCTCCCAGCACAACGCAGACTCCAACATAAACTCCACATGAGGATAAAAAAGTTCTATCTGCTGAAGCTCGTCGGGCCAAATGTGAATCAGACAGACTTTGGACGAAAACACGGAACAACATCGGCAGGGCTTTTGAATCATAGAGAAACCCCCGCTTTGTTTTGGGTATAAAAACAGACCCGGAGTTGGCTTTCATCCTATTGGAGAGCTAAGCTAATATTACTACAAAGCATGTAAAATATATATTTTGATTTTGTGCTGCAGTTGGCTCAAATTAGATAGCGTTAGCTCTCTGGCTAACGCCAAGCAGTTGCTAATGTTGTCCGGTGCAAAGTTATATAGTTTTCACATTAACGTTACTTCATCATCCAGTCACCCATGTTACTTTCCTCTGTACCACAATGTCAAAGCCTGCAAGAAATGATGTAACAGTAAAAAGCTAATGTGGAGCGATTTGTTGATCCCATAGTGATGCAGCCACGAGCAGCTAGCTAACACTACATTAGCTCGGACCCGCTGCTGTTTGCTTCTTAACGTTCAATTTAGATTTATTGCCTTTTACTGATGGGTTCACAGCTTCTCCACCTCTCAGTCGCTGTAACTAACATGACCCACATAATATACAACCCAGAGGAAGAAGAGCCATCCACTAACACTAGTTACAGTAAATTTAACTTACTGCGGTCTGTCTGTTATAAAGTGTGACACAATCTTATAATATTCAGTCCAGCTCTCTACCCGTTTCATTATCATCCAGTACATGTAGCTGTGCTGACGTTGCTGAGCCTCCGGTGGCAGATTCACAGATAGTAAAGATAGTTACTGAAAGCAGCAGGCGAGCTAACGATGTAGCACGTCGGCTAAATGCAGTAAATGTACCCTGATCATGTAACGAGTGCCGATTAGTTCAACCTGCAGCTGATAAAACTATTACTGCAACGTTGCACTGTCTGTCTATAGCTGCTCTGACTTTGCCTTTTTTTGGGAGTACTGTGCCGATGTGCCGATATGCCGCTATCTCGCTGCGCTGAATGACGTTACGTTACGGCGCTGGTGTTGATCTGTCTCCGGGAACGTTGAAGTAACAGAGCCTGAACATGTCTGAGTGAAAAGCCACAGCCTGCATGCTGCTGTTGCTGCGTTTATTGCAGGATTTCTGTATGAAAGCTGTTGTGTTTTGGATTCTGCTCGCTCATGAGTTCAAGCGAGCACGCGTACGAGCACACATCTGATTGCAATCTTAAAACCGCACCGCTAGTGGCTGCTGGAAACTCCATAATGTCCCTTTAACTTTATAAATGTTGTCCTGGTAACATGATGGCCAAAGGGATTTCCTTGTGGCTTAAGACAAAGAACTTTTGCTGGTCCACTGATTTCAGTCATAAACACTTTCTGCTATAATAGTAAACACTGTAAAAACAAATGGTAAATAACTTTAAAAGTTTCTTACCCCATTCCTTCTCAACATGTAACCTGGATGCAGGATGATTCACTTCACAGGTGAATGTAGACGTGTCCCTCCTTAAAATCTCCACACTGTCTCTTCTCTGGAAAGTGTCGTCGTCATTTGGTCGAACGCCCGAGGTAACCACTCCGTCCTCTTCAGTCAGAACTCGGCCATTTCTCTTGATGTTCAGGGTGATGCCTTTTGGGTAGAAACCTGTGGCCAGGCACGTCAACATGACCTTTGACTCAACTTTGGTGTCCTTTGAGAACATGAAGACCTCAGGTGGAGCTGGACAGAAAAATGTAAAGTTAATTGCTGGTGGCCAAACAGAAACGTACAACCCAGGCCCCGTTTCCTGAAAGCATCTTAAGGCAATGATGATAAAATACCTCCTCCCCACTTGTAGGAAGAAGCTCCTGAACTTTTAGAACAAAACTACAAGTTTTATTTAAAGCTAAAGGGCAGGACTTTTACAAATGAATGAAAGTCTGTTATGAAAGGAAGGTTAAAATCAGATCAGTGCAGTAAGAACTGAAGAAGCCTCTGAGACGAGAAGCAAAACATCTTCATTTATCTTCCACCAAGTCCAGCTGCCCTTGAAACAGCCCTGGTTCATTATTATCTACAAAACAAACAAACAAAAAAATTCTGTTGTACATACGGGCGTTTTGAAGGTGCGTTTGCTGATAATCCACAAACTTCCTCAACAAATCCATGCACTCGTTCTCCAGGTAGAGTCTGGGGCCTTCTATTTGGACCTGGTAAATCCACTCCTCCTTTGTCCGGCTGGCCGCTTCTGTCGCAGCAACCCAGACTTTGTTGGTGTGATTGAAGGACAGGAAGTCATTTCCATCGTAGGTGTAAATGTTCTTCCCACGGTGAAACCTAATGCTGCCATCAGGCTGCATGTTTCCCTCACAGCCTCTCATCCATTGAAGAACATGGAGGTCTGAAACCAGACAGAGGGCCGGAACAGTGAAACAGCACAGTCTGAATATTTTATGGCACTGAAAGCATAAAGACAAAGATTTAGAGGCACAGTTCATATTCAGTTTAGTAAGTAATTTGATTAATGCATCGCACCAACACACATGGGCAAACTGACTTTACTAAACAAGACTAAAGGGGCCAGTGTGCTGATGGTTGGGTGGTGGAACAGTAAAGATGGGCATTTCAAGCAAAAACACTATTGGATAGTCACTGGGACAACCTGATCTCACAGAAATACGTGAAATGAGCACGACTCCTTAACCCGGATTTACGTGGTGGTGGCACGTAATGTGTTGAAATTACGTGTCGGCACCACGGAAATAGCTCCCATACAAAGTCAATGAGGCTCATTTGTCGTGGTGGACACACGGATTCCCTGGTTCAACAACGTCATACAGTGGGCGGCGGCAAATGTGGTTTTCTAGTTTACGAAACGTCGTACTTTTATCATTTATTATCGTGTATTAGTTGCTTTTTCTTGTCTAAATAACAGTAACTTGTTTGTGATATAACTACCAATTTATAGATGGAGTAGTTTTAAAGAACGTAAAATGGATTGTTCCTTTTACGTTATTAAACCCTTTACGATATTTTTTATCATTTTCAAATGTATTTTCTGTCATAGCAGCGAACAATATTAATAAATATTATTATGAATCAGAGGACTTTCAGTCGTTACCTCGGCAACGATACGTCACCTTACGCACGCTTCTTACCCATAATCATTGCGCTTTTACCACCCATTTCACCCGCCACCTGACTACAGTAAGTATCTCACCCAAGGGGTGTTTGTTTGTTAAAAAGCACGCAAAGCCTTTGCTGTTATTTCTTTAGTTGTAGCCCGATCTGTGTAGCGTTTCATCCCTGGAGATGAGGTTTAATTTGTTAGTGCTGCATTATCTTTTACGCAGCTACCCGCCGAAGAAGTTATAGCTAGCCAGCCAAATAACAGCTGTCCCCCGGCACAGGTAGATTGTGGCACCGCCAGCTACCAAAATCAGTTTAAACTCGTGCATTTGTCCATTTGTTGTGAAGACAACAATTAACAACGTGCTGTTGCACTGGTTAAAGTTTTATTCAAAGTGCAAAGTAAATGTCAGAAGTTTAACTAAGGAGAATTACCGCAAACAGGGATGGACTGGAATAAAAAAGTGGACCTGGAGTCTTTGCAGAGGATTTGACTGCTCAGTGCGACTCACTGTCACTGACCGTTCATACAATTAATGCATAATTAAATATTGAGACGACCCAGCACTAACTTATAGACAGAATATCCTGTAACATCATGGTGCCATACTTTTGTAAGATTTGGCCATTTTAGAAGACACTGAAATCATCATAAATAAAATTAGATTTGTGTAGGTACTTGTTTGTGTTTGTGTCAAGTGTATGTGGTAGAAATCTGATATTTGTACAGTAAGGATTGATTTGTATTGTACGTAATGTTTGTGATTGATAAATATTTTATTAATAATTACAATTACTCTGTCCTAACAATTAAGAAATTCTCATTTACTACAAAGGCTATTCTAATAATCTTTTGCTTTTTCCTGTTTTACAGCTTTATTGCAACACTTTGACTTCACCAACACACACATATACACACACCCACAAATCAAAACAACGGCACTTTTAAGAGCCACTCTCTCTCTCTCACTTGTCTCTTTCAATCACTCTCTTTCTCTTCATATTGTGTATTGTTTTTATATTGCGTCTGTATTGTTTGTATTTGTATGTGATGTCACTCAATTCTGACGTGAGGGTCTTTGATGATCCAAATGATGCCAGGGTCCACATGGCAGCATTAATTAGTGATGCTCATCTCCATGATGCCAGGGTAAGGCCTGTCATGATAAGCAAATACCTAAGTCTGAAAAAACTAATTGCTATTGCTGTTTATAGATGTGATATATGTGTTAATTACCCTTTTATACAACTACTGAATAATGGTGCTGATATAAGTACTCTGCAAATATACAGGCTGCCATGGCCATGGAAAACCCTGCGTTTCCTCAAAGAAAATCGAGGAAAGGACATGGAGTTCCTCTGTTCCACCTCTGACACGGAGGCCCACAAGAGAAATGTCTTCCATGACAGAGAGGCTGTGTTCCATGGATTTCTTGAGCCCATTCCCCCTACAACTGCTGTGGTGGTGAATGAAAATGGCCAGGCTCAGTTTTGTGAACAAAGTATGTTAAAATTAGCATTATATCAAATTGTCTCGTACTTATAGTGTAATTCCTCAAATGATGTTCTAGAGAGCGCACATTTAAATTTAACATTGTTTCTAAATGGCTTTGACATTTTTTCTTAAATGCTAATTTCATTCTAAGCTTATTCTCAAAACTCTAAAGTGTGAAATTTAATAACAAAATAACAAAAGTCTGATTGGTTTTGACAGTTATGACTTTGACCAACTTCAATTGCTTCTTAATATTTTTCTAAATGTGCTTAAGCATTTACATGTTGTTTCAACATGTTGTGTGGCCAGTTTGGATTAATTGTTGGGTTTCTAAGCACTATTTTGAAAACCAGGTTTTGGGAAATGCATCTAAGGGACTGAAGAGAAGTTGTAAATAAACCTTTCGTAACTTCTCTCTGTTTTACAGTATGTCAATTGCCTGTTCCTGCACCAGGGTCAATTTGTGAATGCATTCATGACCTCACCATCACTCCAAGGAAGCATATTTCTGTGGTCACCATCAATGGTATGTTGTTCTGAAAGCTCTTCTTTTTGTGCAAGTATTATTATACAATAAAACGTTACCACTGTGTGCATCGCAAAGCTTTTTATCACCATGGCATTTTCAGGCAATGCCCAAATGCCTTGTCAAATAGCTAATATATCGTATATTTGTATCTCTGTATAGAAGGGAATCTGTTGCAATTTGATTACTGAAATTATTTTAGTCTTTACTACAGTATATTCACTTGTTCACAGGACGATATGATGTCTGCTTGCCTCGGAAATCCTGTGCATCGTGCTCTGCAGAATGGACTCCCGAGGTGAAGGACCTGCTTGTATATCGGTACTGGCCAGCTAGCACCAGCTGCCAGACCCTATACAAGTTTGATGTCTTCACCTCGTTTGAACATATGAAGGTGACGGCACCAGCCATGTCCAGGCAGGCCTTCCTGAAAATGCTGGAGCACAGATCTGTTCAAGCTGGAAGGGTAAATCTGGCTTAATATCACTGAAACATATAACAAACAAAATCATATTACTGTATACCTAATATTTAATTGTGGGCATTGCTTCAAAAAAATCCTAACCAAACATTTCTTAAAATGCAGGCAGGCAGTATCTGTGCTGATACATTTCAGCGAAGCTTTTTTGAGTTTACCTTTTGTCAATACAAAGAAGAGGACATGTGCCAGGTCCATCATTTTGAGTGTCCAGCATGTTCTCCAGACATGTTGGCTGTCTGCTCTGATGGAAACCGAAAGCATTACCGCTTCAGCAAGTCAAAAGGGTAGGTAAAGGTTTTTTTAGACATGTTGAACACAAATAGTAGCCCTTTGAGTTGTCTGTCAGTGATCATAACATACATTTTAACAAATAGTACATGTAGTACTTGTGATCTATTACTGACATGTTATTTTATCATGGACAGGACTGAGGAGCCACCCATATATGAGGGCTCGTTCCTGGCCAAGGACGAGGAAGTTGCTACCTTTGTTGACCTTGTCAGAGGCAACATGAGAAGTGTAAGAACATTTAATTAATTATAGTTGTTTATACAGATGTTTTAGTTTTGGGTTTTTTATGTATTTTAAAACATGTAATAAACTGACTTTATAGGCAAATGACAGTGCTGTCTGCGGTACTTCCAAGTTCACCGCTGGCAGAGAGATGTCCAAAAAGTCTGGTGCTCAGATAGACGAGGAGGGCATTCAAGTTGCAGTTTGCAGGTATGTGTGTGTGTGTGTGTGTGTATGTGTATGATTCTTATGGCTGATATTTGAGTTTTAATGGCCGTCCAAGTCTTAGTAGTGCCCTTAGTAAGAATTTAAAGCATTTCACACTTTTGCTTGCTGAGTGGTATTTATCTATTCTTAGTAGTTGCCAAGTATTATATTTATCATATATTTTGTCATAGGCACTCAGATGACAGAGATGTGTGCTTAAGCCAGGCCTCACTAGATCAATTGATTCTTAACCACAAGATTTTCTTCTGATTTATCAGACATGGGTTTCTCTTACGTGGACTGAACCATTACCGTGGAGAAATATTTGCTTACCCGATGTTTCTTAAAAAAGAGATGTCAAAGAAGGCAAACGTTACCTTTTTCTGTATGGATGTTACATGCAGGTAATCCTCATTGTCATATTGCAAATCCATCCCCATGATTAAAATGTCTTGTTTCTCAGCTTTACAGTGATGTTAGTTATTTTAGATTTCACTCACATGACACTGCTCCTGCCTTTTAGGTACTGGCCCTACCTTAACAAAGTAGCAGAGGGGTTACCAGAGCTTCTGCCATTGACAGAAATGACGCCATTCCTGAGCGTCATGCATGCCAAAGCCCATACTGCAAAATGCGAGGTACATGCAATAACTTTAAGTCTGGTATGGCTGTAGCTATAGGAAAATAATGGGTCGCATAATGAAATGTGATGTGTGTTATCTTTCACCAACTGCTTTTCAGCTGCTTTTTCAAATTTGTACGACAGGGATTTTGTTTTTCCCCACCAAACAAAAAGATGTGTCATGAGATGTTTTAGAGATTTGAGAATTAGAGAATTGTTTGCTCTTATGTAGATATAACACGTAAGCAATCTTCAATGCAAAGGATTATTTTTACATTTGTGCATGTTATGCCTGATTGGATGATGTTATATCAAAACTACTGAAGTACTGCTACATAACACTCACTCTGTGCTGCAGGTGAGATGGGGCGGCCGAAGCCAGGATGGAGCAGGAAACACAGTGGGAGAGGAAGTGGAGCAGGTATGTAACTAACTGTGGCTAAAAAGAGTCTTAATAGAAACCATAACACCAAAAGGTAGTTATTTGTCATCTAAGTAACACCCTCGTGAAGGGTAAAGTACATCCTTTATGTATGAGTTAAAATAAGGAATAGGTAGTTCAGTTGTTTTCAGCTATTCAAAATGCATGCATGCGTAAGGGGTCCCAAATTCCTAAGATAATACAGTACATAAGTTTTCTTTTAAACTACAAGTTTGAGATCTATGATGTGTAGGTAATATTTGTTTGTAAAGGAGACCAAAATTTAATTGTAGTATTTTCTTTATAGGTGAACAGCTTTCTCTCCAGGGCAGCACTTGTCACAAAATACATGACAAAGGCAGGTTGGTGTTACACTTACACTAAACGCTGTGCTAGCCTAAATAAATAATAATAAATACTTAATAGTGTTTTTACAGGGAATTAAAAAACAAAGTTTCTCTGTTCTGTTCTTATATTTACTGTTTTACAATACTTTGCAGAGTAGTGCAGTGAGACTGTTGCATCAAGAATCTGTTGTTCCAGAGTCGGGATGAGGCGATAAAATGATAACTGTTAACCTAGACTAGCATGGTCAGACCTTTCTACACACTAGCGCTGTGCCAGAGTTGGAGGAAGGTCTTACTGAACCCATTATTATTCTGGTGTATCTGGTTTCCAAGTGTGTAAGATTGCTTTTAAACAAGATATAAAATATCAAGGTCATTACAGGCATTATGGTATGTCAGTGTTACACTAACTTGTTCATGGAAAAATAAACAAAACTAGATAATCGTGTTAAAAAATGTGGCTAGACACAATACAGCTAGCAGGTGGAACAAAAATGGGTCCAGCGCAGCAGGTTAAAATGTCAAAATGTTGTGGAAAAATAAAATAAATCCCCTCACTCACAAATAAGTATCTCCATTCGCAGTGTACTAATCGTAAACCCTGAAACCCTGATGTTTCCTCTGACTGTATCAGCATCTCCAATCACTACATTCCTCTTCTAGAGACTCACAGCAGAAACTTAAAAGTGAATAGTAAATACTCAAGCATGGACATCATAATCTAAGTTAAGTCACTAAAAGCACTTGGGAAAATTCAGATGGGTAATTTTGTGTAACCTGACCTAAGCCAAAAGACAACAGCCCATGTACATTGGCCTGACAAATGCTTGGAATGAAGACTAGCTATATGCTGAATTATTGGGAAAATGTTGAGTAAATAGTGCATTCCTACTTTGTGGCCTTTCCATAATTAAACTGAAATAGCAGATTTCACTTTTGGTTTCATATGGCTGTGGATGCACAGTACAACATGTCAGTATCCTCACAACTGTAAACAGCACCCAAAAACTGTTTGCATTACCATTTTTCTTTAATAAGCTCTACCCAAGACAATGGCTTTTCAACAGTCTCCACAAATCAAAACAGTACATTACGTTCCATTTATTCATTTAGCTGACACTTTTATCCAAAACAATTGATTTATGTCAGAGGTTGCATGCCTCTGGAGCAACTAGGGGTTAAGTGTTTTGCTCAAAGATGGACACATTGGTGTGCTCTTTGCCACTACAGCGCGATCCAAGAGCCCAATAATAAAATGCATGTAATCGTACACAACCAAAAGCTATTTAACATACCACATTGTGCAGGGCTGCCAGTCATAAAGATGTTCTGTCCTCCCCTGTGGCAGGAAGACAAAGACATTGTATTACTGTATGTTATTTAAGTGTTGTACTTTAAAAACTTTAAGAAGTTAAAATATATTAATTGTTAACATAGTTTATATCTTGCATATTTTGAATCATAGTCATTAAATAAGATCCAGGATCCAAGATACAGGGTACCTACATATATAGCTCAATGTTGTGATTTAGACAACAGTATTTTCTCAAGGTAACATGGTTTTAGAATGCCATCCAGTGTTTCCTTTGTATTCATTTTTAGGGTGAAGGGGGGTGGGTGTCTTTAGGGGTAATGTTTCTTAAATAATAAAAGTGATAAAAGTATTGTTTTTATAATCACATATTTGTTGCTGCATTTTAAGTGAAATTGAACTTGATTAAGGTTTTGAAATGACAATTCCAAAAGCATTATTTAACTACTTGAGAGGAAACACTGTCATCCAGTTAGTCATTGGCACCGTCCTACCTTTCTGTTCCTTGTCTTTATTATTTCACGGACTGGGAACATTTCAAGCCGATTGTGAGGGCAATCTGTAATTGTAAGGAATATATTATTTGTACCAATGTCCACAATATGTGTAGTACTTTTTGTACAGGAATCAATTCACAATGCAAACATTTATGCATTTTTTCCACTGTTTGTCATTAACACATTTAGCTCCTCCTAGTGAGATCTGAAAACCACAGGAGTATCAAAGACTGCACATGGTTCTATTCAAAATCTTTGTTTCTTTGCCATCCCTTCTTTACGTTTTGTCTCCTAATGGACTGTTTACATTTTACATCGCTTGCCACAGAGCAGATATCTTTTACACTGGTATTCCTTATAGTGGGACTTTAACTTTGCAGCTCTCTAATTACATGAAGCAGGGATGTGTAGAGAACCATCAGTTCAATTATTTTTTATAGAAAAAAATTAAAAATAAATTTACTTTATAGGGATTGTGCACAAAACATGAATATAGCATCTATGCATACCGTATAAATGCAATCCTGAATCAGATCCATAATAAATCAATAAATAAATGTTTAGAGGGTTTACAAAATTCACATGAACGTAAGGACGATTATGGGGGGGTAAAATCTCTGTACAATACATGCCGTGCATAGACTAAAACACACTAAAAGTGACATAGACCAAAAGTGACTAAAACACACCTTTAATTTTTTGTGCTCTTTTACGTTGCTGTGGACCCTGCAGTGGTGGCACAGCTGGGATCTGGTGTACTGGTTCCTGGATGGGTGTAGCTGGTTGTGGTGGTGTGTGGATGGAAAGAGCCAGGAGTGCTGGTTCATGGATGGATGGAGCCTGAGTGTGCTGGTTCGTGGATGGATGGAGCCTGGTGTGCTGGTTCGTGGATGGCTGGAGTGTGGTGTGCTGGTTCATGGATGGATGGAGCCTGGTGTGCTGGTTCGTGGACGGATGGAGCAGGGTGTGGTAATGTGTGGTAGGAAGGAGACGGGTGGGGTGACATGCAGATGGATGAAGTCTGTGGTGCTGGTGTGTCAATGGATGGAGCCTGGTTTTGTGATGGTGTGGCTGGTGTTTCCTGTTGTGGTGACAGGGTTCGGACAGTAGGTGTTAAGTCACACGGCACCAAATGTAGGGTGAAGTTCTCCTCTTCTTGAGGCAGTTGGTCTGGGTTGAGTCTTGTCCAACCTATAAATGGACATGAAACACACACAAATATAATATATAATATGCAATTAGGCCAAAGTGAAAATAAATGCAACCCCAAATCAACCTAGACAGTAAAAAACATGGACATGGTGAATGTGATTTTACCCACAGGATTCTTTCAGGCATGGGGCAGAGGACTCAAGAAAGAATGGAGAATGATTTGGGTATGTGTTTTTTCGAAAGCTGTTAAGTATTGCCATTATTGTGTCACAGTCTAAGATGGAAAGAACGCCATCCATTGTCATCCATTTTGTGCGACCAGCAAAAGTTTTACAACCGCTAACAATTCTAAATCTAATTTATTGAAGCACAGCCATGTAAAACTTGCTACTGCCAGTGATGCATGCACTCGTCGGGAGAGAGTGGCATTAAGAAAAGTTTAATCTTCTGTAAAAACACTGAATACTGTTCTTATAAATACATGTGCAGAAAAACATTAGTTAAAAAATGGGCGTTGACTTGCTTTACTTTTTTATTTCAGCCAGCGATGTTAGGAAATGTTATATGTTTTGTAAAAACAAAAACATACTCCATGCTGCTCTTATCAATATGCTATTAGTTAAATAGTATTGGTTAGCTATTAGTTGGGAGAGACTGTTTATTATTTTTAAATATGCACATGCTTCTCTGCATAGCATCACCTGGTCGGAGAGGCAGCAATGTGTAAAGTTTGGCGGATTCTTGACTCCTAATGTTAATAATTGTTCCAGTAAAGTAGATTCATTTCTAAAATAAGCGGACTAAACAGGTTATCTATCACTTTTTAGAAAGGGGCATGGTGCGAGATAGTAAAAGTAATACAGTAACGTGACGAGTAAAGTAACTAATAACTTTTAATTCCCTGTAATAAGTAAATAATATTATAACTTTTACAAGAGGAGTAACAATTCCTGAGTAACCTGCCCAACACTGTTTGTGGTCTCATTGACTTTCATGTCAGTTAGGTACTTTTTTGCACATCCAATCTCTATTCGCAGTGGCACAAGTAGTAGATTTACTTTGACTCCCATTGTTTTTAAAAATACATTGACATTAACACAAGTTAGTCTTAAAGGGCAAAGAGTAGGGTTTTCTCTTGCTGTTTGTAAACACGATTCAAAATTTGCCCCATGCAGAGAGAGCGGCAACTGAGCGAGCTCCAAAGCAATTGAAGAGAGTGAGCTTGAGCACTGTTAGCAAGAACAAAAACAGTGAATCAGAGAAAGATCTTCTGATTGTTTGACTTTGGTTACATTGTAAAGCTCAAATAAACATGACCCCACCTCCACAGAACCTTGTTGCAAGGAGCCACATTGCCAGATTTTGTGTGAATACAGCTGAAGCCACCATCAGCCTTTAATATAAGTCTGCTATAAGTGTGTCTGTAGCTTAGACACACAGACCTACATGTCAGAGACAGAATGCAGAGGACCTAGATGGAGACGTAACCTGGTTGCTACATTAATACAGAGTCAGAGTCCCGGACAGTGTTTAGACCCGGTCAAAACAATGCAGCCTCTATGCAGGAAAAACACTACGAGTGTCCTGCTTTGCTTGTCATCTGGCTGAAATGCAAACTGTGACTACATAAGTCTGCTGGTGGTCTTGTGCTGAAGCTTCCAGCATATTTGATTTGACTGTAAATGTGACTCATTAAAAAGTACAGCCTCAACAGCACTCCCACTTTAGCGGCGGGTTTCAAAAGTTCCAATAACTTACAACTACCAAGGAGATAGAAGTGAGGTTTTTTAAAGCACAGGTGGCCCCTGCCATCATCCCAAAGCAATTTTTGTTCTTGTTTTCCATAATACCAGCTCTTTAAAATGACTCTAGGTTGCAGCTAGGCTACAGCCAGATCAGAATTTCTAGTCTTTGCGGTTTGGAAATGTACAGGACAAATGACCACCAATGATTGTACAACACATAGTGAATATATGCATGTGTATGTATTTTAAGGTTAAATAAATGCAATCTCACCTTCAACCATCAATTTGTAGATGGCATCCACGTTGTCAAGGCATGTCTTAGCCGATGTGCTAAGGTGGGCATGCACTGGCAGCATTAGTTTAGTTTGGCACGTCCCTGTCCCCACCTCAGGAGGATGTGCAATCAGCAGCAGGGGCTTCATGCCAAGGGCATACAACTTCTCAAGCTGGAACAGAGAGGTAAAGAAATGAGTTAGATATATACATACACAAAACTGTAGTTCACAGCTGAATTTGTCCTCTTGATCTGAAGTTACATCAAAGCTAGAAAACATTTACAAACAATGATTTTTACATAATGTTTGGATAGATAAATGTGAGGAATTATATAAGTTTGAACTCCCTAGACATAATAGTTTGGAAAAAAAACATTATTTATTAACATTATTAAAAAACATATTTACAAGTTATATTCTTGTTAATAATGTGGATGTGAGACAATATATTATACCAGTTAATTCATTTCCATATGTCAAAATAATAAAACATGGTGAATGAGATGATGGGAAAACTACATACCAGAATGGCAGCATCATCAAGGACGTGGGACTTGATGTTATTTTTTTTCATGGATGACAACCACTGCTTCTGCTGACTTCGAAATTTGTCCAGCTTTTTTTGGAGTCTTACATGTTGGGGTTGTGGATGGTTGCAAAATGAACAAATTTTAAGTCCACAGTATATTTTTTCCCCGCAGTTTGGGCAGGTCTTTTTTTGTGAACCTCCAGCCATTTCTGAAGAGAAATAGCTGGGAGTGAGAGAGACAGATGGAGAGAGTGATTAAAAGAGAGACAATGACAGAAAGAGTGATCGAAAGAGACAAGTGAGAGAGAGAGAGAGTGGCTCTTAAAAGTGCCGTTGTTTTGATTTGTGGGTGTGTGTATATGTGTGTGTTGGTGAAGTCAAAGTGTTGCAATAAAGCTGTAAAACAGGAAAAAGCAAAAGATTATTAGAATAGCCTTTGTAGTAAATGAGCGTTTCTTAATTGTTAGGACAGAGCAATTGTAATTATTAATAAAATATTTATCAATCACAAACACTACGTACAATACAAATCAATCCTTACTGTACAAATATCAGATTTCTACCACATTCACTTGACCTACACAAATCTAATTTTATTTAGGCCTACCCAAATAATGGAAACAGTGGTCTTCTACTGTTCTGTTACGTAAAGTGCTTCTTATATCCACTGCTCTGTCTTCTCAATGTCACAAATAACTAAAGTAACAATAACCCTCTTATCTCATGATGATTTCAGTGTCTTCTAAAATGGCCAAATCTTACAAAAGTATGGCACCATGATGTTACAGGATATTCTGTCTATAAGTTAGTGCTGGGTCGTCTCAATATTTAATTATGCATTAATTGTATGAACGGTCAGTGACAGTGAGTCGCACTGAGCAGTCAAATCCTCTGCAAAGACTCCAGGTCCACTTTTTTTATTCCAGTCCATCCCTGTTTGCGGTAATTCTCCTTAGTTAAACTTCTGACATTTACTTTGCACTTTGAATAAAACTTTAACCAGTGCAACAGCACGTTGTTAATTGTTGTCTTCACAACAAATGGACAAATGCACGAGTTTAAACTGATTTTGGTAGCTGGCGGTGCCACAATCTACCTGTGCCGGGGACAGCTGTTATTTGGCTGGCTAGCTATAACTACTTCGGCGGGTAGCTGCGTAAAAAGATAATGCAGCACTAACAAATTAAACCTCATCTCCAGGGATGAAACGCTACACAGATCGGGCTACAACTAAAGAAATAACAGCAAAGGCTTTGCGTGCTTTTTAACAAACAAACACCCCTTGGGTGAGATACTTACTGTAGTCAGGTGGCGGGTGAAATGGGTGGTAAAAGCGCAATGATTATGGGTAAGAAGCGTGCGTAAGGTGACGTATCGTTGCCGAGGTAACGACTGAAAGTCCTCTGATTCATAATAATATTTATTAATATTGTTCGCTGCTATGACAGAAAATACATTTGAAAATGATAAAAAATATCGTAAAGGGTTTAATAACGTAAAAAGGAACAATCCATTTTACGTTCTTTAAAACTACTCCATCTATAAATTGGTAGTTATATCACAAACAAGTTACTGTTATTTAGACAAGAAAAAGCAACTAATACACGATAATAAATGATAAAAGTACGACGTTTCGTAAACTAGAAAACCACATTTGCCGCCGCCCACTGTATGACGTTGTTGAACCAGGGAATCCGTGTGTCCACCACGACAAATGAGCCTCATTGACTTTGTATGGGAGCTATTTCCGTGGTGCCGACACGTAATTTCAACACATTACGTGCCACCACCACGTAAATCCGGGTTAAGGAGTCGTGCTCATTTCACGTATTTCTGTGAGATCAGGTTGCACTGGGAACTGTTCAACCATTCTTTGAAGAAACCAACAGTCACACCATCTTCAGGCTGTGATTGGTCAGCTGGGTGGAGGTGAGGAAGGAGCCAGGGTTTGAACTTCTCTCAGCTCTTTTTCTTTCTTTACACAACTAACTGCTGTTTCCAAAGTCAAGAATAAACTCTTTTAATAAGAGTTTAAGCAAACATGGCCACAACGTCCTGAAAGTGACAGAAAAATATGAATTTAAACATTCCAGGATCCAAAAGCTCAAACAGCTCCTGAATGGACCTTTGAAGGAGTTTGTTTCTTCAACAATTAGAAACTGTGTGAATATGCAAATATATCTTGTTTCTGACTCAAAGAACAAACCAGCAGGAGTTTGATGCAGAAAACAAAACATTCAGTTCACATTTCATGGATCTTACCTGAGTCATTATGTCCCATTCGTTTCATCAGGGTGTTGAGAGTGTCTTTTAAACGCTGCTGCTCGTGCAGATGGGACTGTGTTCCTTCCTTCCAGTAATATGGACCCAGGTTCTCTTTCATCCAGTCCTGTTTGGGAACTCTCTGCTGGTGCTCGCTGTCAAAGTAGTCGATCATCCTGCCGTCCAGCAGACCCATGGCTGAGAACTGGTGGATGCCCGGGAGTCCGACAGGTTTGGAGAGAGCCGTGTAGATGTAAGTGAGGGAATGTGTCTCTGAGAGTCACACAGACAGACAGATATTTATTCTCTGATCCTTGAGGCTCCGTTCAGACTGCAGGCCTTAATGCTCAATTCCGATGTTTTTCCCCAAATGTGGCCCATATCATACTCAAATAACACGACATTACAGACAGCAGAAGCTGTTGCAGGCTACAGAAGTAAGCAAGGAGCAACATAGCTCCGGTTAACTCGCGGGAGACTCCAGTTTTTCATTGTCCTCTCACGGGTCATATTTTCCTGAATTATGATGATGAAGTGTTCACAACTTTCTGTTCGTTTCATTACTCTCTCTGACATGTTATAAGATAAAAAGATCTTTCTGCATAAAACACAGCCTGTTAATCTAATTCTGTCTTGTAGGAATATTTTTACTTTTCTTAGTCACTTAATTGCAGTAGGCCTGTGGGATGAGTGGAAATTAAGTTTAAATTAAACAGATAGTTCTTATTTTTATATTTTATTTTATTAACTGAACTCACCTCTGTTCGCTGTCCGTCCATCCACGGGCAGGATAGAAACTGCATAATACAGTACAAACACAAAACTGACTACGTTCATGTTTTTCAAGCTGCATTCTGCTCCTCGATGTGCATAAACAGCAGAACTACTCCGTAACAGCCCATCTGTCCAGAGAACTGCTCGTCAAAATTGCTCCATATCACCAACTCTTCAGGGTGTAACGGTAAAGCTTCTGGTCTGAGAAGCGAAGCGAATTAATGCGGAAGCTCTTAAACCTGCATCCTGTCGAATGACGATGTTCTTTTAGTATAAACTAATACTGTAGCGTCCCTCTGAACAAAATACAGACCACTGTGGACCGTAGACAAAAACAACTCTGCCGTCGCCGAGCGCAACACGCTGTTGCTGCGTTGCAGGGAACTCTGAGCTGGGAAATATCAGACCTCCAACTTGAAAAACTACCCTGGAAAGCCACTTAAGTTCCTTCACATAACTTGATATGTATCCCGACCACGCCCGCCGTTAGGCATTTTGGACAGGAGGACAACATTTTTCCAAACTCGGCCCCTCATCGACACCCAATCCAGCACCACATGACCAACCCACGCTTAGTTCTAATACACTGCTCAAAAAAATTAAGGGAACACTAAAATAACACATCCTAGATCTGAATGAATGAAATAATCTCATTAAATACTCCTTTCTTTACATAGTTGAATGTGCTGACAACAAAATCACAGAAAAATTATCAATGGAAATCAAATTTGTCAACACATGGAGGTCTGGATTTGGAAAAATCAAAGTGGAAAACCTACAGGCCGATCCAACTTTGATGTAACGTCCTTAAAACAAGTCAGAATGAGGCTCAGTAGTGGGTGTGGCCTCCATGTGCCTGTATGACCTCCCTACAGCGCCTGGGCATGCTCCTGATGAGGTGGAGGATGGTCTCCTGAGGGATCTCCTCCCAGACCTGGACTAAGTCATCCGCCAACTCCTGGACAGTCTGTGGTGCAACGTGGTGTCGGTGGATGGAGCGAGAAATGAGGTCCCAGATGTGCTCACTTGGATTCAGGTCTGGGGAACAGGCGGGCCAGTCCATAGCATCAATGCCTTCCTCCTGCAGGAACTGCTGACACACTCCAGCCACATGAGGTCTAGCATTGTCTTGCATTAGGAGGAACCCAGGGCCAACCGCACCAGCATTTGGTCTCACAAGGGGTCTGAGGATCTCATCTCGGTACCTAATGGCAGTCAGGCTACCTCTGGCGAGCACATGGAGGGCTGTGCGGCCCCCCAAAGAAATGCCACCCCACGCCATTACTGACTGACCCCCAAACCAGTCATGCTGGAGGATGTTGCAGGCAGCAGGACGTTCTCCACGGCGTCTCCAGACTCTGTCACCTCTGTCACATGTGCTCAGTGTGAACCTGCTTTCATCTGTGAAGAGCACAGGGCGCCAGTGGAGAATTTGCCAGTCTTGGTGTTCTCTGGCAAACGCCAAACGTCCTGCACGGTGTTGGGCTGGAAGCACAACTCCTGGTAGCGCCTCCATGCTCTGGACACTGACTGAAAAGCCCCTCTGACTCTGAATGCACTTTTCTGCAGAGGAACAACAGTCTCCTCGGCCGACCCTCATGTTTCTCTCTGTGTGGTGTTCCTGATGTTTGCAAACTGACTGAGTGGAGGAGATGACAGACTGTAGAGGATTTTGTATAACAGACAGAGGTTTGAATACTTGATGACATTTTCCCAACTTAAGAGCTTCTGCTTTTGTAAAATGGCACAATGCTGATATCTTGATGTTTTTTTAATCCAGAATTCTGGCTACATGAACATTTTAGCTGCCTGAAGTGAAGTGTGATCTTATGAACCGGAAGTTTTCAATATTAAATTTGACTGGATTGCAGATCTTTTTTATTTTTTGATAACCGCTGCTCACCTGCTCTGAATACACAGTCAAACATGGGTCACAGGAGGAGTGGGATGTTGATCAGCCCGCAAATTACCCACCCCACAAACCAGCAGCTGATGGAGGCTTCAGCAGGTTCTCTCAGGTGAACAGAAAGGGAGACACGCGCTCCGCAAGTAGGGAGGCTCTCTGTGGATAGTAACCATGCATGGCAACAGCTTTTAAGTGCTACACAGCTGTAGCCTATTTAACTTTTAATTAAAATTATAGGCTATAACTGTAGATAGGCCTTCATCTAGTTATGCGGTGATGCTCTGCCACGTGAATTCCCTCCTGTTGATGTTCGGTTTAGTTTTAAACAGTAACAGATTCTGAAAACTCAAAAACAGGATCAGTCTTTTACAGTGAGGGAAGTGCTCGACCACTTCACCTCACTCTAACAGGGAAACTTGCTACTGAACATAGTCTGTTTCTGCTGCTCCCTGATAAAAGAAAATGCTTCTGCTGATACCTGTTCAGACCGCCCCAAGAAAACTAGTCTCTAAGTTGTTTTAACAAGCTGGATAAAAGGTAATGCCCTGGCAGGGGCACATTTGGTTTGTGTCACGCGCAGCTTCAGTAGTTCCGTTTTTGTCTGGTACCACTTCCTGTTTTTCTTCAGTGACTCATCTTTTGTCTTGTTCCAGGGCCCTGTACCACGAAGCAGGATTTGAGCTCATCTGAGGTGGTTCACTTCTAACTGGAGTAGATCTCCATGGTAATTTATGCTAACCATGGTAATAACAGCTAACCTGCTGTTGCGTAGCAACCTTTACCAGCAGCTCATCCACACGTTTGGCTGGAAAAGACAACAAACATCTGATAACAACAGGCTGAAACTAAATCTGGTTCTTTTTGTGCGCCACAAATGATCTTAAATTGTGAGTTTTTGCGCACTTCAGGGAAAACAAATAAAACGGGTGTTTGTTTATTCAGAAAGGCTTTAAGCTTATAATAGGCATACTCAGACACCATGTGAGTCACTGTTTCTCATTTCTCCTCTTCTATGTGCGTACGCATGATTCAGAGTTTACTTGCAGGATACACATTTTCCTGTCAAGTTTGTTTTTGATAGATCACAGTCTTTGCTTGGGAAGTGGCGTACGCACGTTTCCAGCCCTGACTTACAGTTCATCACAATACGTTTCTGTGTGTATTATGATGATGGCAGAGGTGACCACTTGTTACTTGAGATTGGTGCTTCGCTGCAATGCAAGATTAACTGTAAAAAATTTTATTCATTGCACATTATCAGCCCAGTGCCACTGCGCTTTATTCTGGATTTGTTGTTCCTAAATAAAAGGTTTGTCATCTAAATCAGATGATGGTAAGAGTCATTCTTTTTTAGTAGTTGCCTTTACATCTAAAGGTCTAAAGACCTGTTGATCTGTGTGTTATTCTGGTCTTTATACTCACAGACTCCAGAATATCTTGTTTATCACCCAACGGGTGGTGGTTTATTAAGCAACAGGTTACAACATATACGTAGTGGGTTAACGGTACAACATCATGCGAACCTCTGTGTGCAACCACTAAAACAGTCCGTGCTGTGGCCTTGAGATTACTAAGGTTCCGCATCGTAGCACATTCTCTCTAAACAATCACTATTGTAACATCCTTTCTCTTTTGAGACTGAGACTTCAGTTGTCCCTATAATGCTAACACAACTTACATATCCTAAATAGAGTGTTGTATTTTGTTTTCTCTCTGTAGTCTATCAACATAAACATTTCTGAAAGATATACATCTATCTAAGAAAAATAAGGTTGCCCTTAACCAGTTAGCATTGGCTTACATCAAACATACTCTGGTAACATTCAAAACATTGTAACTTTAAAAAAAAATACTGTTCAAGCTTAATGTGTTACAAAATCCTTGTAACGCAGTGGTTTCTTCACAACGCGGCCGGACCTGGTGGTGACTGGCCCGTCCCCGTTGGTGTTGTCTGGGGGTGGGACCTTCTCAGAGGTATTGAGTGAAGAGGCGGTCTCCGAGTGACCAGTGTCCTTAATGTCTATGTCTGAGGGTCGGCTGGGGGTCGCTTCTGGAGCCCGTCTGAGGTGTCTCCGATTTCTCCTGAGAACAGTGCCTGCGTCCAAGTGGACCTTGTAGGACCTGGCATCAGTGGGCCTCAGTATGTTGCCTAGTCTCCAGACATCGTGTGGTGCAAATGGTTGTACCCGCACACGGTCACCTGGTTTCAGTTCATCCAAATCTCTAGCTGATCTGTCATAGTAGGCACACTGACGTCGTTGGTTGTTGATCAGATCCTCCTGTGCACTTATGACCTGTGGCTGCAGAAGACTTGTCTTTGCAGGTAACAGTGTTCTGGTACGGCGGTTCAGCAGTCTCTGTGTTGGACTGGACATCAGGCCTTGTGATGGAGTATTGCGGTGGTCTAGCATAGCAAGGTATGGGTCCCGTCCTGCAGCTTTAGCTTTGTACATGAGCATCTTAGCTGTCTTCACGGCAGACTCAGCTTTGCCGTTGCTCTGAGGGTAACCTGGAGATGATGTCTTGTGTTGGAATTCCCAAAGTCGGCGGAATCTCTGGAATTCTTCAGATACATATTGTGGGCCATTGTCAGAAATGACAATATATCCGGGACACCCTGACGAGCAAAGTGGGCTTTCAGTTTCTTTATCACTGTTGTTGACTTTGTATCAGACAGGTGATCTATTTCCCAAAAGTTGGAATAATAGTCTACAGTGATTAGATAGTCTCTGTTGTCAAACTTGAGAGATCTTCTGGCATCTCATGTGGCTGCAATGTTTCTTTCTGTTGTCTATTGTCCACTGACCTGCAGATGTCACACTTTGCTATATATGTCTTAATTTGATCTGTCATGCCCTGCCAATAGACAAACTCTCTAGCCCTCCGTAGGCAGCCTTCCACACCTAGATGCGAAGAGTGCAGACGGTGAGTGATTTCTCTCCTCAGTGTGTCGGGGACAACAGCGCGTTCACCCCTGAACACTACTCCATCCTGATAGGTCAGTTCCTCCTGGAATGAGAAGTACTGCCTGATTTCCCACGGTGTCTTGTTTTTGTCAATTGGCCACCCTTTGGTATTGATAAGAATCTGTAGTATTTTGTCCTCTTTGGTAGCTGAGCGGATGGCGTTGAGCCTGTCTGATGAGATCGGGAGGTGCTTTATCATATTGACAATCTCTATTTCCGCTTCCACTGACCCATCGGCTGAATGTTCTGGTAAGTATGCTCGGCTCAAAGTGTCTGCCAGTAGCATGTCTTTACCTGGTACATACACCACCACCAAGTCGTACTTCTGTATGCGTAGCATCATTCGTTGCAGTCGTTTGAGCGCACTGAGTAGCGGTTTCCTCACTATAACCTCTAAGGGTTTGTGGTCACTTTGCACAGTCACTTGACGACCATATGTGTACTGGTGAAACTTTTCCATGCTGAATACCAACGCTAGAAATTCTTTTTCTATCTGTGCGTAACCTCGTTCTGTTTGTGTTAGTGCTCTGCTTGCAAACGCAATAGGTCTACCCCTCTGCATGAGTGCTGCACCTAAACCTGTGTCTGAGGCGTCACACTGTACAGTCAGTTCCTCATCTGGACTGTAAAACTTCAGCACTGGAGCCTGTGCGATAGTGTCTTTAAGTTTGTGGAGTGCCTCCTCATGTTGCTCTGTCCAGTTCCACTCACTGTTTTATGTGTCAGCTTTCTCAGTGGCTCACATTGGTCAGAGAGATGTGGGCCAGGTAACACACCATGCCCAACAGTCTCTGAACTGCTTTCACATCTGTTGGTCTCTGCATTTGTGTGATGGCTCGTACCTTTTCTGGGTCCACTTTTAGTTCATCAGCTGTGAGGAGATGTCCAATGTATGGTGCTTCATTTTGTCTCAACTTGAACTTTTCTGCGTTCAGTTTAATGTTCTGTTGTCTGCACCGGTTCAGAAACAGTCGTTCTGTCATGGTCCTGCTCCGGTGCTTCCTGTGACTCACCTTGTCCTGTAATCAGTACATCATCAGCGATTATATACAGTCCAGACAAACCATCTAATGCTTGTGTCAGTTTCTTTTGGAAAACTTCAGGTGCCGGCTGATTCCCATAGGCATCCTCAGCCATCTGTAACGCCCAAAGGGGTGGCGAATGTTGTCAGGTAGCTGGATTCCTCATGAAGCATGCCAGAAACCACTTTTGACATCGCACACTGTGAATACCTTGGCTTTGGACAGGTCTGGAAGTATGTCCTCTATAGTGGGTAGTGGAAAGTGGCTGCGCTTTAATGCTTTGTTTAATGGTCTGGGATCAATGCACACTCTTGGGTTTCCATTTTGTTTCTGTACTACAACCATACCGCTGATCCAGTCTGTGCTGCATTCGACAGGTGTTATGATTCCTCTGCGCTGTAGATCCTGCAGTTCCTCTTTGAGTGGCTTCATCATAGAGACTGGCACTCGTCTCTTGGGCAGCTGCACTGGCTTTACAGTTTCATCTACCTCCATTTTGTACTCTCCTTCTAGACAGCCGTCTCCAGTGAATACATCAGCATACTCATCTTTGATTTGTTCCATGCACCACTTCCCAGTTGTAGGTCTCTCTGTGGTGACAATGCTGTCTATTGCCATAATATTCTCATAGTGCACCTTTATGAGCTTCATGGCCTCACTTGCTTTTTTGCCAAGCAATGGTACAGCGCCGTCTCCAGCTACCACTTGGAACTCGAGCTGGTACAGTTTCTGATTTCTAGGATTTCTCAACTTAACTTTACATTTTCCCAGTGGTCTCAGTCTGCTCTTGTTGTACATGAGTAATACACTGTCTGTGTGTTCCAGTTTTGTTTCAGGGTGTATCAAATCGATCGGAATGATGTTGCAAGTGGCACCACAGTCAATTTGGAATTTTACCATTTCTGTCCCAAGAAGCATGCCTGCGAACAGCTGGGTGTCCTCTGCTCTGCTCATGCCCACTGCATTTACATCCTCTGCCTGTGTTTCAGTAACACACAGAATTTCCTCATATTCCTCAGTTTCACATTCTGTTACCTTATGTACAACAGCCTTTTCCCTGTGTTCTGGACGAGCTCTACATTTCACTGCAAAATGGTTGGCTTTCCCACATTTTTTGCACTTCTTGCCATATGCTGGGCATTTCTGTTTTTTTGTGTCTTACCACAGAACTTGCAGTCCACTGTGTTACTTGTCCGTCTCTGGTGCACTGCTCCTTGTAGTGCATG
>JALXJV020000013.1:6341146-6370435 GCA_024633595.2 Lepomis macrochirus
TCCCTTTGCTCCCAAAGCACACGAACCTGCTCACTCACACAAACATGTGCAACTGTTGAGCCTGGGCAGTTAGATACAGAAAGGAGCACACACACCCAGAACTATAGGGTTTTAACACTGTGATCCTAACTTTAAACTATAAAATAACACTTTAAATAATGACTATGTGGACCACCCTTACTCTAGCAATTAATGACAACAATTTAGGCTATAATGCTCCAAAATAATACACAACAGTCCCTCCTCTGAGGCTGTGAAGCCTCACACTTAATCATCAACTCTGTGATCCTCTGAAAGTGGAGCGACCTTTTGTATTTGGCATATAAAACCTGTTTCTCAGACTTGTAAGAACCTTTAAGAAAATACCCAAATTAGTGTTTACATGTTGTGAAATAATTAATAATCATGCGGTGGGCTGTTTCTGTTGCTAACACATTTTAGCAAGTTAGAATTTCCATTACTCATGTATCCTTATTACCCTTTATATGAGTTTCCCTTTAAATGAGCTTAACATATTAAACTACCTATACATGCTGTAATATAGTGAGATATACCTTGTAAATGGTTAACACTCGTGAAACAAATAATATCTTATGCAGTGAGCTGTTTTTTCTTATATACTTTAGCAAGCTATCTTAACAACACCTAATGTGTTGAAAGGCACTCTAGATATATCAGAACAATCACAGGTTGCACAATGAACTTTCTGTGTAACAATACAGTAACCAGACATAACAGTGTTAGAACAATCATTCAGTGTGACACTTCAGAATGATGCATAATGTCCAATAAACATGTATGATGTCCATTTTGAAATTTTGTCCTTGTTACAGTGGAATCCTTTTGGCACTTCAGGTTTCTTGGGATCAGGCTGGGTACCAATTTGAGGGTACTCAGTCATTTGTAGTGTCCATCTTGTTCTTCTTCTTTTGTTGGTTCACTTGGACTCATAGCTGGTGATTGTCAAAGTTGTCTCTGTGGTAGTGCAGGTTGTGCTTCATCTTGCCTGCTGCTGCATCTACCTCATGAGGCTCCATAGGCTTGCAATTATATCTTATTATTACCAATAAGTGAACTTTATCCTACTTCTTGTACTTTGGAAACTTTGACTATTGTCTATCTTTGAGGAAAATATCCATATTTTTCAACATGATTTTTCTTCCTTAATATTCCATTTGCTTGTAATTTAACCCTTCTAACCTCCTGTATATCTGTGTATTGAATCACATTGCTGTTGGACGTACAATTAGTAAATCTTCAAATAAAACTCCATTGTTCATTAGTGCACTGAAATCCTTCCATACTTAAAACTAGTTTACTAATAATACCTACAAAACAGAAAGAAAACAAATTAACACAGGTGTTCAACATCACTGTGTCTCATGTTATCATTACAGTTGCTTGGTTGTTCCTGTGGAATACATGACAAAGGTCAATCATGATTTGATTCTCACAATCATCAAATTTAGGCATGCAGTAGCAATGCACGGCTGAAATTGCTTTATAAAGGCTTCAATGAGACTTGTTCTTTTGGCATCTTTAAAATCAAGCCTGAAAGGTTGCCTGTCATTGTATTTGCTACACAGAGGAGCTCTGCGCTGGCTGTTCCTCTGCACCAATTCAGAGCAGACAGTAATTTCAAAATATTTATACTAAAATAGAATAAAATAAAATAATCCCACTAGATCCCCATTTCCTAAAACTCTGTTTTAAAACACAAGGACTCCTTGATGTTCTGATCCCTTTTGCTGAAGTTCAGTAACAGGTGGCTGCTGGAGGAGAGTAGGACACCAAAGTGAAAACTCAGTGTATTTGTGTTAATAAATCAATTATTAATGACATATCTTGCTATTTTATAGATCCTGAACTAACCTTATTCTCTGTCTGTCTTTTCTTTGGATTTAATATCCGTCCCTATTTTCTGTTTTCTTCCCTTATCTTTCTATTTTCTCTTCTTCTACAAATTATCAAAACTACTACTCTCAAACTCTTGAGGTCAGTCTTCAAACAGTTCTTTTTCAGCAAATGTTGCAGTTGTCAAGGCCTCTGACAGTCTGACCATTTGTAATGTTGATCATGAGACAGAAAGTGCTTCCTTGGTGATGTTTCTATCAGCACTCGTTCACATGAGAGCATTTTGGCTGAAGTTCATTTTCACTATGAAGTCTTCTTGACCTTTTGAACTTTGTGCTGTTAGGTTCACAGTCTTTAAGGTGGTGTTGTCCTTTTTATGATTCGACTGTAGATGGTAGACGTGGTCTGACTGGCTGCGTCCTCAGCAGTGAGAAGATGCTGACGTCAATGGAGGTGGGCTTTCGCCTGTGATGCATCAGGTTGGAACGCCTCCTGTATCACTGCTCGTTTCTGGCCCTCCCTCTTTCTCACAGTCAGATTCTTCTGCGTCCATTTTGAAGCTGCTCTCTCGCCTTCTTCCTTCAGCATGAAACTTCAGAGCTGTCATCGCGTCCAGTGTAGCTCTGTCTCGCTGTCGTCATGTCTCATGGTTTGTTGTGCTCTGCAGGTGCCTTGGTCTGTAGGCAGATGTTTGTCTTTCTGCCGCCTCTTTTCACTTCGTTCCGGAGTAGTTGTTTTTTTTTCTTCTATTCATATCTAGCTCTCGTCTCCTCACTATCTAATAAAACCTCTCTTTTTCCATCTCTTCTTTTTATCCTAACTCCTTAAAGACCCTAATTCTTTTTCCTCTTCTTCTGCCTGTACTGGCCCTTAAATGCACTTACTTTTATCTTTCTTCCACTTACTGTATTCTTTCCTTCATCTGGGGGCATCTATTTAGACCTTATCTAACAGGATGGGTTCTCTCGTTATTCTGTCTCTGTAATTGCTTTTCCCTCACTAAAGGTCACATCATATGTCAGTACTATATCTTCCTGTGCGTCAAACTGTTTCTCCCTATTTTCCCTTTATTCTAAGCTTTCTCTATCTCTTATCTGATGTCTTTTATTTTATTTTTAACTACTTAGTTGTGCTGTTACCACATATGTTTCTGCCACAGCTTCCTCCTTTGACCACCTTTGCAGTTACTTTCTCTTTTTTTGTGCTCTTTACCCTTTAATTTCATCTGCTATGTGCCTCTCGGTACAGCCATCGCAAACTTACTGCGAGCGAACACTTACTCTCTGGAAACTTTGGAATTTTGACGACCTTCATGCCTCGAAAAAGAAGAAGACAGTTAATTGTCAAGCCACACAACCAAGAAACTAGAATGAAACAATTTCATTGAAAGAAACTCAGGTAGCTCCCCTTCTTTTTATATCAAAGAGCTTTTCACCTGACAAATCATCAAAGCAGAGTTTACTAAAAATAACTAACTTCAGTGACTGAATCTGTACTTGAGAAACTAACAACTATTAAAATATAAATTTACCTTCTCATATCCAATACAAAATTGATGGCTCTCAATCCCTTCTCTAACGTAAATCCTTCGTAAATAACACCTCACATTGCTGCCTAACAATCTGTACTTCTATGTTTCAATACATTTGCAAACTTTATCAGATGTCATCATTTTTCCAGTTTTGCTCCTGCTCCTCTCATCAGTGCTCTGCACTCTCCTTATCTCTAGTTTGCTTCGACCAAAAAGTCTCATCAGCCTGTTATTCTGAACTAAATTTACTTTATTACCATAATACTTTAGAAGGCTGTTTCAACTACACTCTTCTTTTTCCTCCTTTTCCAACAATCGTTTTCTAACTGATCTGCTTACTGTCAGGCTGTTATTGGTTAAAAACCTTTATAACTTCTGTTACTATTAACTCATGAGTATCTTGCTATGACGTGCTGTTGTTATACTATAAAGGTGCAACAGATCACAAAACTCTCATTTAACTTTTGGTTTGGGGCTGAACTGCTCTCTTTTCTCTCTCTCAGCCTGCTGCTGTCCTCCCCCACACTGACACACACTCACTCCCACTCACAGCTGCACCTCAGCTTCTGCTCTGTGCTTCTCAAACGCTGCACTCTCTGCTAACGTGAGCAAACTCCTTTTTTCTCTTTTCTCATTTTTATTATTCGGGCGTAGACCGCCACTTTAGAACTTAATTTTTCACATAGATATCAATATTCAATTCGAGACTGCATCAAAGCCGTCTTTCACACTATACCAGTTCATATGAGCTGTTTCATCAATATGTATTCATATATCTATGACTTTATAACTCCTTCAATCAACTTCTTATACTTATTTATATCACCATATCAACTCTACACCTTCATCTATTATCTTTAACCTTTATATTAATTTAATATTAGACTGGTTATGCAACTATCATTATTTTATACTTTTTATCTGATGGTCTTATACATGAAGCTTCAAGACTCAAACTTTTAGTATTATTATTTTAGGCCTTCTACATTACATTTATATACACTTTTTGCTAACACACAACTATTGTCAAGACAAATATCCTAAGCAATATTTACATGCACGTACGCTTCTCTAATATCCTAGGTTTTCAATGAACTGAACTGCTGCCTTTACTCAACACAAAACCGGTTCTACACACAACTAACTAAAACTTCTTATCTGCAGTACATTTGCCCGTGCTGTCCTGACCAACACTTCGAAGAACCCCAACAAGTGGTTGGAATCCTGCGACGTAAATCAGCGGTAACCACAAATTACTGTCTTTAGTACATCTGCCTTTGCAGTCCTGACCTACATTCGAAGAGCCCCAGCATACGGCTGGAATCCTGCGACATAAGCTCAGTGGTAAACACAGATTACTTTTTGGCTTCTTACCTATTCAGTTCCTGTCCAGATATGAGGACCCTCAGCACCCCAGCTGATGACCTCTTGACCCAAACAGCGGTATTCACAAGAGCCATCTTACATCAGCCCATCACACCTATTCTGACCGAGCCCTGATGTCCATAAGCCCCACACACACAGTTGGGGGTCAGTGACCCCAAAAACTCGCGGTATCCGTGCTGGTAGCTGGGAGATTTCTTATCATCAGCTCACCACACCCATTCAGGCCAGGCCTTAATGCCAATGAGCCCCAACACTCAGTTGGGGGTCAGTGACCCCAAAAACTCGCGGTATCCGTGCTGGTAACTGGGAGATTTCTTATCATCAGCTCACCACACCCATTCAGCCCAGGCCTTAATGCCAATGAGCCCCAACACTCAGTTGGGGGTCAGTGACCCCAAAAACTCGCGGTATCCGTGCTGGTAACTGGGAGATTTCTTATCATCAGCTCACCACACCCATTCAGCCCAGGCCTTAATGCCAATGAGCCCCAACACTCAGTTGGGGGTCAGTGACCCCAAAAACTCGCGGTATCCGTGCTGGTAGCTGGAAAAACTCTTATCTCTACCTAATAATAGCAAAACTCAAAAGCCAATAATCAAACACACAAAGCACATATAATCACACACAATTGACACAGACATTTTCCGCTCCATGGATTTCACACATACATGCAACTTTGTTGCTAGTGCACTTTGCCTGCTTTTAATTTTGCACCGACTCTTGATCGAGATTGATCTATCACTTCCAGTTCTCTATTTAATTCACCACTAAATTTAAAAAGTGAGTATTACCGATGAGCTTTTTAGTAATTACTTACAAACATATTCTAGGTTAAAAAAAAACTGAGGAGACTTTAAGATTTACACCTGGGCGGAAAATCCCGTACTCAGACACAGTTAAAAAATGCAGAATTTCGGTTAAACAGGTATTCTGCTTACCTTATTTATGTGCACATGTGTCTCAGGTACAGGTTGTCCGTCCAGGTCAGAAGCTCTCAGCCTCCTGGCTGGCCTCGCCAAAAATGTCCAGTCAGAAATAAGGCCAGGCTGGGCCAGTAAAGGCCTGGACCTTACCCTTCGCCAACGTAATAAACTTAACAAATAATACTCTATTAGTTTTCTTCTCTAGCTGATTCATCGTAGTCAAAAAACTTCACGGGAGACGATCAAGAGTCAGTGCAAAAGAGTTTATTCCAAAAAAAGACGAATAAACCCGAGTGACATCTTAGAAGGTCAGGATGAAACACTGAGCAACGGTCAGCGTGCAGCGCCTTATATTACCCTACGCTCCACCTACAAAGTGGGTGTCACACCGTAACTCCACCTGCAGGGGTCGCTGACCACTCCTCTCCAATTGCTTCTAGAAAACTCCTGGCCCCCCTCCGACCGAAGTTGGCACCGGGGATGCCACGTGTCTTGGCCGGTGTTCCTGCCCCTTATCTCTGATAGGCTGAGATGTTTCTTTTGCTATTGGACAAGACACATATTTACCTCTGATAGGCTGAGATGTTCCTTCTGCTATTGGACATTGACACATGCTACATGATCTGCCCAAGATGTTTTCCTTTTTTGTATCATTCTGCCTCCCAAGTTCACTCTGAGTTCACTCGCGAGTTTACCTTCGGTCATACTACATAGTTCACTCCCGTACACGCTGAATGACATGAGAAACCATACCAATTCACGGCTTATATTTCTACTTGGTTACAATAGATGCACGTCTGATTAATACAGCATCTCTAAATGATTATAAAGTGATTGATTGATCTGTGATTAAGTTTCAGTGACTACACCAATCAATGTGTATCCAGTAAATATAATAAACACAAAAACCCATAATATGTGAGTACATAAGTCATAAAACGTGAGTACATGAGTATGCATCAAAAATGAGATGGACTATATAGATGCATGTTCCGCAACACAACCCTCAAAAACTCCCCAGTAGGTATTTTGATGCTGCCTTTTGCTATCTTATGCTCCTCCCTCCCTTTGCTCCCAAAGCACACAAACCTGCTCACTCACACAAACATGTGCAACTTGTTGAGCCTGGGCAGTTTGATACAGAAAGGAGCACACACACCCAGAACTATAGGGTTTTAACACTGTGATCCTAACTTTAAACTATAAATTAACACTTTAAGTAATGACTATGTGGACCACCCTTACTCTAGCAATTAATGACAACAATTTAGGCTATAATGCTCCAAAATAATTCACAACAACTCGTGCTCCAGGTAGAGTCTGTATCCTGTTAGGACCTGGTTATTCCACTCCTCCTTTATCTTGTTGGCCGCTTCAGTCGCAGCAACCCAGACATTATTGTTGTAACTGAAGGACAGGAAGTCGTTTCCATCGTAGATGTAAATGTTCTTCCCACGGTGAAACGTAATGCTGCCGTCAGGCTGCATGTTTCCCTCACAGCCTCTCATCCATTGAAGGACATGGAGGTCTGAAACCAGACAGAGGGCCGGAACAGTGAAACAACACAGTCTGAATATTTGTGGATTATGGCAAAACTATTTCTGTAACTTTTCATTTCAACACCTGAGTGCAACACTATGAATGCCTTCCAGGAGAGATGGTCTTAAAAAGTGCAGCGTTATCATCTAAACAACACAAACCTGACAGCCGGCTTTCCAACCTGCCTTTGACTGTGGCTGTTCAGAACAAGAAACAAAATAGATTTCCAACGGGGTCAAAAAGTTGTAAAGATTAGTTTTGAATGAGCATGTAGCTTCTCTGTGAGGATGGCCTTAAGGTTACAGTTTGGTCCATGTTCCCTAAGTACGCCTACAGAGACCGTCGCTGGACAGAAATTCACTTATTTGTGCTCTCAAATGCATCGTCGTCTTTGGTGGTTCTGAGTTTATCAAAACTGTGAAAGGTCGGCCTGAATTAGCTCCAACAGGTCTCAAAGCTGAGAGAAACCGAGGCTTTGACACATGGATGCCTAAAGAGGACCGGAACAGTGAAACAGCACAGTCTGAATATTTTATGGCACTGAAAGCATAAAGACAAAGATTTAGAGGCACAGTTCATATTCAGTTTAGTAAGTAATTTGATTAATGCATCGCACCAACACACATGGGAACAAAAAGCCACACTTTACTAAACAAGACTAAAGGGGCCAGTGTGCTGATGGTTGGGTGGTGGAACAGTAAAGATGGGCATTTCAAGCAAAAACACTATTGGATAGTCACTGGGAACTGTTCAACCATTCTTTGAAGAAACCAACAGTCACACCATCTTCAGGCTGTGATTGGTCAGCCGGGTGAAGGTGAGGAAGGAGCCAGGGTTTGAACTTCTCTCAGCTCTTTTTCTTTCTTTACACAACTAACTGCTGTTTCCAAAGTCAAGAATAAACTCTTTTAATAAGATTTTAAGCAAACATGGCCACAACGTCCTGAAAGTGACAGAAAAATATGAATTTAAACATTCCAGGATCCAAAAGCTCAAACAGCTCCTGAATGGACCTTTTAAGGAGTTTGTTTCTTCAACAATTAGAAACTGTGTGAATATGCAAATATATATTGTTTCTGACTCAAAGAACAAACCAGCAGGAGTTTGATGCAGAAAACAAAACATTCAGTTCACATTTCATGGATCTTACCTGAGTCTTTATGTCCCATTCGTTTCATCAGGATGTCGAGGCTGTTAAACTCTGTTGATTTCTCTTGCAGGACTCTGTTCCTTTCTCCCAGTAATCTGCAGTCAGTCTCTCTTTCATCCAGTCCTGTTTGGGAACTTTCTGCTGGAGCTCGCTGTCAAAGTAGTCGATCATCCTGCCGTCCAGCAGACCCATGGCTGAGAACTGGTGGATGCCCGGGAGTCCGACAGGTTTGGAGGAGAAAACTGACTACATTCATGTTTTCAAGCTGCATTCAGCTCCACGATGTGCATAAACAGTAGAACTAATCCAAAACGGTGGTGCCTTGAAGAGTCAGGGGTATCTCAAAACGTGATTACTGGCTTGTTTATGAGAGTGTCAGAGGTGTTAATCAGTCTGCAGCCACCTGTATTAAACACATCCGTATTAAAAAGCAGTGAAGTGTACGCAGAGGTACTCCTTTGACACGCAGAGGAAACCACAGCCTTTGGAAACATGTTTAATCTGGAAGCTGTAGCAAACCACAGCAACACGTTTGGAGATTGAAATTGTTTAAATTGTTAAGGGAGTTCAAAAATGCACTTGTTGATTACTGACAATATTTAGATTTTTATAGAAATATGTCCAATAATTTATTTTGGATCAGTTACAATGCCATTAACATGAAGGTATTTGATCATCTCACTTTTCCCATGACACCTTTTTAAATGGAAAAATTAAGCAGCATTTTTTTCATCTTCATGAATCCACTTTTTTCCCCCTCAGTATTGAATATTAACTCAAATCTCTTTTCTCTTCTGACATATCTGCAGGCTACTCTGTGATAAAGTAATTCTTTAGAGACCACACTTTCATTTAACCCAGAGTTTTTTTGCTAAGACACTACATAATGTTTTTGGTTTCAGCTTGCTTCGAACTTAAATGTTTCCTTTTTTCTGCAAATATGCTTTGTTCCTGAATTGCATTATTAGTTATTCAATGTCAAATTTTTCTAATTTGTGTTGCAACAGCAAACTATGAAGCTTTCATAAAGTGCTTCTGCATTTAGTGAGAACTGAATGTAAAGGAATAGAGATGGAGACTACATTATCTGACATTTTGTCAATTTTTTAGATACTTTTTAAAATTTATTTAATCAGGTAGGCCGATTGAGAACAGATTCTCATTTGCAACGGCGACCTTGCCAAGAAGGTGTAAAACGTGCAGAACAACATAGAGTTACACATTGAGTACATGGTACAAATCACAATATATAAAGACAGTGATGATTCCGTAGCATAGAAATTTAAGTGCAGTAGCATCTATGTGCAAATAGCGCAGGTACCGACCATTGAGGGAAGTGGGTCAGATTAAATACATAAATGGTATGGCAGCAATAAAATCACGATATAAAAATAAAAATAGATAGTCTATATATAATAATAAAATATAAAATAAAATAAATGTACAGGGTACAGAGATCTATAAACATTTTGTGCAAATTGAGTTATAATTACAGGTGGTGTGCAAACAAAGCGAGAGGGGTAGGAGATCTAGCATGTACATAGATCGGACATGAGTTCAGACAGATTTACTTTAAAGGCAGTGAGGGGGATGAGGGTCTCTAGCTTCAGGGTTTTTTGTAGCTCGTTCCAGTCGTTGGCAGCAGCGAACTGGAAGGAATGGCCAAGTAAAGCATTTATTTATTAGAGTGTTATTCCTACATGTCATTTAAATTAAATATTTGCATAAAACTGCTAAGGCAGAGGCAAATGTAACCAAGGCAAATAGTGAGGGGTTCACATCCCGTAATATTTAATTACCAGTTGCCATAGGTTTCCCACAATTAAGATTCAGAGACATGGGTTTCAACTGGAAGGATGATTTTTTTAACCCATAGTTTTAAAAACATAAAATCACTGCAAAAGCTTAAACAATAAAAACAGGTAAGATGTAGATGCCAATGCTGCCAGAAAAACTAAGGGATAAAAGCACACTGTTAAAAACAGCTCAGCATCTACAGAATCTACAGAAGCCAGACATGCAGGGTGGGTTACATATGCCTTGGCATCACTACTCACACTAGTGCACAGCCACCTAAACACAGCAAGATACACACATCAAACACCACACAAAAAAAATAAGTTAAGCATGTACACAGCTGTCATAAACACCAGCACATGCAGCGAAGGGGAAAGGGGTTCCCAAAATCCTTCTCCCTGTCCGTCTGCCAGAACACTAAAAAGGGAAAAAATGGCTGACAAGCTGAGGGAACTCAGGTTCCTTTGGTTGTGACTCTTCATTCTGTCCCAGAAGACTTTGGGACTCAGGGCAGGAGTTTTTGTTGTCCACGCTATTTCCTGCAGGGATGAACAAAAGTGTTAATTTATAAATACATAATAGATAATGAAAACTGAAGACTGTCTGCTGTAACTTTTTCATGTATTTTCTATGGTAAATATGCAAATATTCTCCCATTGCAGTTACAGCAAATGCAACTGAAATGGTTTGCTGTGTTAATCATCAGGGGAAATGACAACTTTACAAAGATACTTACTGAAGACGCCAAAGTCACTGACGCTGAGAGACCAGTCTGATCCTTTGAAGAAAAGAAAATGTATTTAATTTAATTTAACAGCTCAATGAAACATCATGTCTTTGTTATATCTTTCTAGAGGAAAACAGTTACTGTTGAGAGGTTTGGTCTCTTCCTCTGTGTTATCACACACACAGTAAATATTTAGTCCATCTGTTAAAACCTGTTTTTATATTTTTTACGTTGTCTTTTTGTTTGTGCATCATCTCATCACTGTTTTCAGGCTAATCGACAGCACAACTGTATAATGGGACTTTAAAGAACTACAAGGTATAAAGTTTGGTTTGAGCAGACTTTTGGGTTTCCTCCTTTTGAGTACGGGTTGTAACTAGTGGTGGGCCGTTATCGGCGTTAACGTGAGACTCTTATCGGGCGACAAAAAAAATATCGCCGTTAATCTCTTCTCAAAGTTGGGTTGGGAGCTGGGTCTATACTACGCAAGCTATGATGACTTTCACCTTGATATTACCTAGTCGAATTGCACTGTAGGGGGCGAGAACAAGTCTTCGAACCTGTGTGTGTGCCTACTTCAAACGTGATCAAACGTGACGTGCAAACATGGATGCAGCTGTTGCTGCGTTCCATTTACCTCGAAGTCGGAGCTGGGAATGACGTCACACCCGAATGACGGCGTTCCGGTTACAACCTCGCTCGGCCAGCTGTTTGTTTACAACTTGCCAGGTTAGTTATTGATACGCCGGTTGATTAAAAAACGCATTGTGCGGTATTTAATTGAATTGAATTGAATTGAATGCCTTTATTGTCATTGTACTTTACAATACAACGAAATTGGGAGCGCTCTCCACTGGGTGTGTACAATAAATAATCCTTACAGTACATTAAAAAAAGAAAGAAGAATATATGTAAATAAAATAAAATAAAAACAATCTAAACTTTAATTAAAACAGTTATCGCAGTGCAAAGGGTGGCAATAAGTGACTGGGTTTATCTAACTGTTTGTTTTTAGAAACTATTGCATTTGGAAAGAAGCTATTTTTAAATCTGGTGGTGCTGGATTGTATAGACCTATAACGCCTACCAGAAGGCAACAATTGAAACAGATGGTAACCTGGATGGGTATTGTCCATGATGATGTTCTTAGCTCTTGAGAGAGTACGACTAAGTGCAATGTCTGACAGGGAGGGTAGGGGGCATCCAATGATGTTTTCTGCAGTCTTGATGATTCTCTGCAAAGCCTATTTACTCACACTAACTGTAGCAACACGTCCACAGACAGCTGTTGGACAGCACTTTGTGTACGAACATTTCTGAAGCCGCCGGGTTTGCTTCTGGGAAAATTTACTTTTAAGAAACTTCCCAATGGAAAATTCGACAAGACTAAGGTTGTTTGCACCTTGTGCAATGCGGAATGAGTTTACTGTAGGAGTTCCTCCAGCCTCAAGTAGCCTACCACCTAAACGCAAAGCACATCACACGCTACACACAAGTACATCTTATTGAACATGATTTATTTTCATCACCAATTATCATAGTAGAACAGCTTTCTCAAGCAGTTTGTGATGCATTTTGGGAACAGGAGATGAGCCCCTGGTCTAATGCGCCACCTGGCTTGAAACCGGTTTGCACACATATTCTGAATGACTTCGGCAGAATTCAAATGAGCCATTTTAATCTAGATTAAAAAAATTTATATATGCCCACCTCTAGTTGTAACAATATTAATATAATTTACATTTAAAAGTTACAGGAATAACATTTTTACTAACAGAGCAGAGAAATAAAACACCTCTGTAATTGACAACAACTGGACCTGTTTCTGACGTTAAAACACACAAAATAAACTTATTATTTTTATCCAATTAGAAATATTTGGAACAGCCCGTGTACAGCTGACTAACTTAAAGGATAAAGTTTAGTTCAGTCATGAAGTTACAGTAACCTCTGAACACTGAACTTTAAAAGATTTAAATATTCAAATATTCTCCCATTGCAGTTACAGCAAACACAACTGAAATGGTTTGCTGTGTTAATCATCAGGGGAAATGACAACTTTACAAAGATACTTACTGGAGACGCCAGAGTCACTGCTGCAGAGAGACTCATTTGATCCTGTGAAGAAAAGAAAATTCATTTAATAACATTTAATTAATTTAACAGCTCGATGAAACATCATGTCTTTGTTATATCTTTCTAGAGGAAAACAGTTACTGTTGAGAGGTTTGGTCTCTTCCTCTGTGTTATCACACACACAGTAAATATTTAGTCCATCTGTTACAACCTGTTTTTATATTTTTTATGTTGTCTTTTTGTTTGTGCATCATCTTATCACTGTTTTCAGGCTAATCGACAGCACAACTGTATAATGGGACTTTAAAGAACTACAATGTATAAAGTTTGGTTTGAGCAGACTTTTGGGTTTCCTCCTTTTGAGTACGGGTTGTAACAATATAAATATAATTCACATTTAAAAGTTACAGGAATAACATTTTTACCAACAGAGCAGAGAAATAAAACACCTTTGTAATTGACTGTGACAACACCTGGACCTGTTAATGAAGTTAAACAAACAAAATAAACTTATTATTTTTATCCAGTTAGAAATATTTGGAACAGCCCGTGTACAGCTGACTAACTTAAAGGATAAGGTTTAGTTCAGTCATGAAGTTACAGTAACCTCTGAACACTGAACTTCATAAGATTTAAATATGCAAATATTCTCCCATTGCAGTTACAGCAAACACAACTGAAATGGTTTGCTGTGTTAATCATCAGGGGAAATGACAACTTTACAAAGATACTTACTGAAGACACCAAAGTCAGTGACGCTGAGAGACCAGCCTGACCCTGTGAAGAAAAGAAAATTAATTTAATTTAACAGCTCGATGAAACATCATGTCTTTGTTATATCTTTCTAGAGGAAAACAGTTACTGTTGAGAGGTTTTGCCTCGTCCGCTGTGTTGTACACACACAGTAAATATTTAGTGCATCTGTTAAAACCTGTTTTTATATATTTTTTACGTTGTCTTTTTGTTTGTGCATCATCTCATCACTGTTTTCAGGCTAATCGACAGCACAACTGTATAATGGGACTTTAAAGAACAACAATGTATAAAGTTTGGTTTGAGCAGACTTTTGGGTTTCCTCCTTTTGAGTACGGGTTGTAACAATATTAATATAATTTGCATTTAAAAGTTACAGGAATAACATTTTTTTCCAACAGAGCAGAGAAATAAAACGAGAGTTACATGTGTAACTACGGTTCTATGAATTCTTCCTGACCGCCAGCGGCAGTGCTTAAAGCCCCCCTCCAGGCAGTTTTAACGGCCGTTTTTGACGACTGTTCTCTCTCAAACAGAGAATGGGGGTGTGGTTAATAGTCGGACGTAACATTACCATGACAACCAAAAACTGACCAGCTGGAGTGTTCACTAACGACATGCTGCGTTAAGATCACTACACTGTAAAGTTTAGTCCACTTTACTGTCTGGCAGGAGCAGCTGTTATTTAGTCATTATAGAAACTAATAATGCGTTATCAGCTGTTATCAATCACACAGTCGATGGTCCTGTCACAGCTGCACACGATAACTCCGCTACATTTTATGGTGCACTTACTTTACAGCGGAGGTGGGGGGTGTCTCCGCCGATGCATTGGTAAAGCGACCGTCGGTAAAATGCATGTTACAGACTGTATACAAGGCGGTGGCAGGTGAAAGTGCGGCAGCGTTTTGTGAAGGACATGATAAATTGGTTAGTTCACAACGATGTTTTATCGGTTTGATGCTCTGAAGCGAGGCCTGACAGTTTTACGGAGGCATGAGAGTGCGCCTCGTAAGCGGAGAATGGCGGTATGACTTATGGAATTTACTATAGTCATACGTCACCACCCCGTTTTAACAACTAAGCAACTTTTGCAACTTTGAGCACAAAATTAAGCTATTTGTCAAAAAATATTTGGCGAACTATGTGGGTAATCAACATTGTAAGGAAGTGACTCAGCAAGACAGCTGCAGCTACTGCATGGGGGGCAGCGACATTAACCCTATAAAAACGGGCAAATGTCCATGGTGTAGCCCAGGTGGGCGCAGCGCAAACTTCACTTAGAGGCACCCCCCGCAGCGCTGCCTTTGAAGTGGAGACACTCCTGGTCGAGTGGCCCCAAATGTTAAGAGGCAAAGGTTGTCCCTTTGACAGGTATGCTCCCTCGATAACTTCAACAACCCACCTGAAAAGCCTCTGTTTAGACAGGGCGTGCCCGATCCTACGGCCCCCATAGCAGCCAAACAGGCTATCGGAGTGGCGAAAGTCAGCAGTCGCCTGCTCGTAATACCTCAAGGCCGTCAATGGGCAGAGCAGTTCTGCTGAATCGGCTTCAGGAACCCGTGGGCATGAGGCGTCATAGACTGCGAGTCGAATGACCTGATTAAAGTGGGCTGAAGGCAGCCTCTTAGGGAGGAATGACGGGTTAGGCCGAAGTGCCACTCCCGTGCCATCAGAGTTCCAGCGCATGCATGCTTCACTCACTGACAAGGCATGAAGCTCACCCACTTCCTTCGCTGATGCCATTGCCAGAAGAAACGCAACCTTCATTGATAACCACTTTAGTTGTGACTGCTCCAGAGGCTCAAAAGGAGGGAGACGAAGGGATTCCAGTACCAAAGGCAAGTCCCAAGAAAAAATCTTCCACCTGTTGGCATGAAGTGCCCGGGTGGAAGGTGCTCTGGAGTCTCTAATGGTTTCGATCACGGCCTGGTCACACGACTCGAGGAGCAGATCCGGCCCCTCAAGGGCCACACCCTTAGCTGCAGGCGTTCCGGGCTCGGATGCCAGATGTGGCCCCCCAGCTGCGACAGCAGATCTGGTCTCCTGGGAAGGCACCACGGGGCCCCGTCTAAAAGCCTGTGCATCACTGGAAACCAGAGTCTCCCTGGCCAGTTCGGGGCCACCAATAGGAGCCTGTGGTTGCTCTGCTGCACCATGTACAACGTCACAGTTATCAGTGGGAATGGAGGAAAGGAATAGAGGAGACGATCTGGCCTCGACTCATTGCCTCCCCCAGTGAGAACCAAAGGGAGCAGTGGGTTGTGGACTCTGAGGCAAACAGGTCTACTACTGCTGTGCCATATTTGCCCCATATTTCCTCTACCACTCCCGGGTGGAGTCTCCCACTCCCAGTGGGAGGAGTCTGGCGGGAGAGGTAGTCTGCCACCACGTTCTGTGGCCACGGCAAGTACATGGCCTTGAGGCTGGCCAAGCGGGGAAAGCTTATACCAGGACGCGCTTTAAGCTCGATGGCACCTGCTATGCTGTGACCTGATGTGACCCCTTATGTGTGAGATTTTGATCGATGTGTAAGTGAACAGCCCCGATGTGTTGTCGGATTGAACAAGAACATGCCTGCCTCTCAAATACGGCAGGAACTTGTGCAGCGCAAAAATGATAGCACGGAGCTCAAGCACATTTATGTGCCCCATTCTTTCCTGGCTCGTCCAGAGGCCACTCGCAGCCCTGTGCTGCCACACTGCCCCCCACCCTGTGGGCGGCGTGTTGGTTACCACTACCTCCTGGCGATGGGATCAAACCCAGTGAGATGCCCATGGACAGATGAGGCCCCATCTCTCCATGGCCATAACACTAGAGGAATCGGGCGGACACCCTAACTCTCATGGATCTGTGTAACTACGGATCTAAATGGAGGCCATTGATCCAAATTTGGAAGGGTCGTAAATACAGGAGGTCCAGCGGCACCACTGATGTGACAGAGGTCCACATACCCATCAACCTGAGAAAAAGGCTGTACCTCAACCTCCTGCCCCTCTGGAAATGACAGAGAAGCTGGAGTATGGCCTCCACCCGCCGTGGAGTTGGGAAGGCCAGCATGTGACAGGAGTCCAGGGTTAATCCAATGAACAATCACCCTTTGGCTGGGTATCAGACAACTTTGGCATAATTGGCGGTAAGGCCCAACCTTGTCACATGACATAGAAGGGAGGCAGTGTCCTGCTCCACCTGTTCTTGGCCCGAGCACAAATAAGCCGTCGTCCAAATATGGGAGGATCTGCATACCCCTGGTTTGCATCGGAGCCAGTGCTGCCCGCATGCACCTCGTGAAGACCCTTGGGGCTAGGGAAAGCCCGAATGGGAGCACACTGAATTGGTAGGCCACGCCTTCTAAGGCAAAGTGCAGATACTGCCTGTGATGCATCGCTATCTGGGCGATAAAATATGCGTCCTTTAGATGCGATGGGCGTAAACCAACTTTGCGCCACCACGGCGTGGAGAACATTGTTTTTCGCAGCATGTGGAAAGGCAACTCTTTCAGAAATGTGTTTAGCCCCCGTAAGTCCAGTATAGGGCGAAACCCACCCTCTTTTTTTGGAATCAGAAAATAAAACCCACCTTGCTGTGTCTGAGGATCTAGTCTTTCGATGGCCTCTTTTTCCAGGATGGTTGATATTTCCTGTTTCAGTGTCTGAGACTTCGTGGAATTGGTGACGGTGGTCAGTTTGATCCCACTGAAAACTGGGGGCCAGCATTGGAACTGAAGATTGGGAAAGTGTGGCCACCACCCAAGGGTCTGTAGTGCAGCTTTCCCAGCAACTGAGGTGCTGCTGGAAGAAGCGTCCGACAGCCTGCTGCGGGCCCTCAGGGCCTGCTCTCCCAACCCCTTGGATCCCTGGGGGGGTGAAAGCCCGAACCCCGACCCCTCTGTGCCTGAGGTTCAACCCGTGTTGGCGCCTGACGGCGGTGATCTGCCTGCTCGAAAGATTGTGGAGCCCGTGGGAACCCACCGGGACGAGCTGGCATCCGAGGGCGACTGTTGCCTTAACCCTGTGAAGGCCGCTGTCTCAATAGGGGTGTAGGCCCCTGAAGGCTAGCAAACTGCTTCCTAGTTTGGTTAGCCTGGATTCCCCACTCCAAAGCTTGCTGCGTTGCTGGGCCAAACAGCTCCGTTAGTACTACAGGGAGAGTGCGCAGGGCCCTCCTGCCTGGCTCCAAAAGCGGGGATTGGGCCAGCCAGAACTGGCGGCGAGCCAAAGTAAGTGTTGCTATTAACCTACCAAGCTCTCTAGTCATAAGGGCAAATGCATGCAAAGCTGCATCACTGAGGCTCTAGACGGAAGCATCCACGCCAGAGGATTGCAGAGACTGGGACAGAGCTAATATCAGGTGGGAAAAAGAGTTTCCAATACGGCCCATGCGGCGCGCTGTATCATAACCTCTCACCAGGAAGTCATCCGTGTGCGACACTGCGGCCTAGGACAGCGAGCATCGGGGTCTCAACACCTCAGTGGGTGACACAATGAGGGACCACGATAACTGGCTCCACAGCCGGCATCTGGCCCAGCCCGTAAGTGCTGGCATTCTGCATGGCAGCCAAGGCCCTGCCGTCAGTTTTGTGGTAAGAAAAAGCCTTGGGGTCTGGCCAGCATTTGTGGAGCTCCTCAATATATGGCTGGGAGGGTGGCACAGAAAAACCCGCCTCAGGTGGGAGATGCCTAAAGAACGCACTAGCTGCAGGACCTGCAGTTGGCACTTCATCCAAGCCTGTATGGCGCTGTGCTAGTGCCATATGGATCACTGGCTTAATTGTAGCATGGGCAGCCTTTGAGCCTGCTCTGGACCCGCTCCCGTCTGCTGGGAACCGGTGTCAGAAGCACAGGCCGAAGCCTCCACTTCTCCCTGTCCAGGACTGTCCTCACAGAACTGGCTGCTGGAAGCCCTCGTGAGACAGGGCATCGACATCCCATCGTTGAGGGTGCGGCTCCCGGCTGGGCAATCCACACTGGTTGCAGCCCTGTCTGGCTGAAGGCTAAGGAGCAACCCCTTAATCTCAGCGAATTCCGAGGCTAGTGTGTCTACCTTGGCTGCCAAACCATCCACCTTTTTGGCCTTCTTTCTAGGGGGGGGCACGTGACAGTGGGGGGGCTTTTATATTTGGTCTGAAACCTACGGGCCACCGTAGAAATGGTTTGCTGTGGTAATCTTTAGGGGGGAAATGACAACTTTACAAAAATACTTACTGGGGACGCCAGAGTCACTGCTGCTGAGAGACCATTCTGATCCTGTGAAGAAAAGAAAATGTATTTAATTTAACAGCTCAATGAAACATCATGTCTTTGTTATATCTTTCTAGAGGAAAACAGTTACTGTTGAGAGGTTTGGTCTCTTCCTCTGTGTTATCACACACACAGTAAATATTTAGTCCATCTGTTAAAACCTGTTTTTATATTTTTTACGTTGTCTTTTTGTTTGTGCATCATCTCATCACTGTTTTCAGGCTAATCGACAGCACAACTGTATAATGGGACTTTAAAGAACTACAATGTATAAAGTTTGGTTTGAGCAGACTTTTGGGTTTCCTCCTTTTGAGTACGGGTTGTAACAATATAAATATAATTCACATTTAAAAGTTACAGGAATAACATTTTTACCAACAGAGCAGAGAAATAAAACACATTTGGGATTGACTGCGACTGCATCTGGATCTGTTTCTGAAGTTAAACACACAAAATAAACTTATTATTTTTATCCAATTAGAAATATTTGGAACAGCCCGTGTACAGCTGACTAACTTAAAGGATAAGGTTTAGTTCAGTCATGAAGTTACAGTAACCTCTGAACACTGAGGCACAATGACCTTTATAAGACTCACAGAGACATAAAGTAGTTACCTTGAGCTTTTTTTTGGCTCCACGGTTGGCAGCAGCTGTGAATAAAGACAAAGTTAACACAGACTGTAATTGATCACAGATGAAGTCAATGGTTTGGTCTACAATCTACAGCCGTCCTTCCAGAAGCCTACTGACTTTTAAAATACAAAGTGTTGAAGTCCACAATCTGAACATTGATCACAAAGTATTTGCCCCTGACCAATGTGACTTAAACTGAGAATTTAAATGATTATCCAGAGGTGAAGATAAACTGGATCTGACTTGTGGCCCGTTAAGCTTGTGTTACTGGTGTTACTGGTGTTATTGTAAACAGCCACACAGGAAATGTTCAGTCCGCGTCATCTCAGTGTTTTTTAGGCTTATTGACGTGTGAGCATGACAAATCACTTTAAAACAAACACCACTAAAAGAAATCCCTTTTATGTAACGTACGTTTCCTCCTCCTGAGTCAGGGTTTAACAATAGAAATATTAAATAGAACAAAAACACTTTCTGGACTAAGACTTTTATGATAAAGAGCAGAGAAATAAAGCATTTTCCAGGGACAGTAATCACAGATAAAGATTGTGCACCTGTTAATAAAGACAAAATAAACTGTTTTTATCCATTTCCATAGTTTTGGAATAGCCCGTGTACAGCTGACTAAATTAAAGGATAAGGTTTTGTTCAGTCATAAAGTTACAGTAACCTCTGAACACTGAACTTAAAAAGATTTAAATATTCAAATATTCTCCCATTGCAGTTACAGCAAACACAAATGAAATGGTTTGCTGTGTTAATCATCAGGGGAAATGACAACTTTACAAAGATACTTACTGGGGAAGCCAGAGTCAATGCTGCTGAGAGACCCATGTGACCCTGTGAAGAAAAGAAAATGTATTTAATTTAACAGCTCAATGAAACATCATGTCTTTGTTATATCTTTCTAGAGGAAAACAGTTACTGTTGAGAGGTTTGGTCTCTTCCTCTGTGTTATCACACACAGTAAATATTTAGTCCATCTGTTAAAACCTGTTTTATATTTTTTTACGTTGTCTTTTGTTTGTGCATCATCTCATCACTGTTTTCAGGCTAATCGACAGCACAACTGTATAATGGGACTTTAAAGAACTACAAGGTATAAAGTTTGGTTTGAGCAGACTTTTGGGTTTCCTCCTTTTGAGTACGGGTTGTAACAATATTAATATAATTCACATTTAAAAGTTACAGGAATAACATTTTTACCAACAGAGCAGAGAAATAAAACACTTACCTTTGGGATTGACTGTGACACCTGAACCTGTTAATGAAGTTAAACACACAAAATAAACGTATTATTTTTATCCAATTAGAAATATTTGGAACAGCCCGTGTACAGCTGACTAACTTAAAGAATAAGGTTTAGTTCAGTCATGAAGTTACAGTAACCTCTGAACACTGAGGCACAATGACCTTTATAAGACTCACAGAGACATAAAGTAGTTACCTTTGGCTTTTTTGGCTTCACCGTTGACAGCAGCTGTGAATAAAGACAAAGTTAACACAGACTGTAATTGATCACAGATGAAGTCAATGGTTTGGTCTACAATCTACAGCCGTCCTTCCAGAAGCCTGCTGACTTTTAAAATACAAAGTGTTGAAGTCCACAATCTGAACACTGATCACAAAGTATTTGCTCCTGACCAATGTGACTTAAACTGATAATTTAAATGATTATCCAGAGGTGAAGATAAACTGGATCTGACTTGTGGCCCCGTCAGCTTGTGTTACTGGTGTTACTGGTGTTATTGTACACAGCCACACAGGAAATGTTCAGTCACGTCATCTTAGTGTTTTTTTTAGGCTTATTGACGTGTGAGCATGACAAATCACTTTAAAACAAACACTAAAAGAAATCCCTTTTATGTAACGTACGTTTCCTCCTCCTGAGTCAGGGTTTAACAATAGAAATATTAAATAGAACAAAAACACTTTCTGGACTAAGACTTTTATAATACAGAGCAAAAAATAAAGCACTTACCAGGGACAGTAATCCCAGATAAAGGTTGTGCACCTGTTAATAAAGACAAAATAAACTGTTTTTATCCAGTTAGAAATATTTGGAACAGCCCGTGTACAGCTGACTAACTTAAAGGATAAGGTTTAGTTCAGTCATGAAGTTACAGTAACCTCTGAACACTGAACTCAATAAGACTTATAGAGAAATAATAAAGACAATGATAACACAGACAGTCAGTGATCAGAGATGACAACAGCATGGTCTAAATCTGCATCCTTCCTTCCATAAACCTAAATCTATTCACTTTGAGGACAATCTAACAGCTTGACTTAAAATTGTTTGAACTTTTCAATTTTATTTTCTCAATTATGAGGTGATGAGGGCAAACTGCATGGTAGAGAAAAAAACATATCAAAGCACAGTAAAATGATCTTAGTTCCACATGTTCACACTATACTGTGTCTTTTTCACATAAAATATTTAGTTCTAACTAAATCAATAATCCCAACATGTATAGCTGAGATCACAGATCAAACTGAAAACAGAAGCAACACCCTCGTGTTTCCTCTGGGTTACAGGTGGATGGACTTTTGTCAAAGTAACTTTCATGACATTTACAACAGTGAGCATGGCAACATGCTAATGTTTACTATTAGGGATGAGTGAGTATAGCATTATCTGTATCTGTATCTGTACTCGGCGGCGGGGCGTAACCCTAAAGTGGGCGGGATTTGACCCAGAAGTGGGTCGGTTTGTCTTGAAATGGGCGGGGGCTTTAACCGGTATGTTGTTTTAAGTATGTAATTATATGGGTTGATCAGAAATTGTTATATTTATTGCTGATTAGAAAACTATTTACATGACAGCATCAGCATTGAGCTTCAGATCAATGGTTTTGATCACAAACTATATACAGAACAAGTTTTGCAACAATTAATAAAACAGTAGTAAAATGTAATGAACAAGAGTTTTCATACTCAACATAACTTTCTTTTTAACTTTTAAGTTTTTTATGAACGGCTAACCTGCTCCGAGCAGGTTATGTTCCAGAAAAGAGATTAACTCTGTGAAAACGCCGACTACTGACCAATCAGCTCTCTGGAAAATGACATCACCATTTGTAGGAAATCCCACAGACTGTTTTAGCCAATAGGCTGCTCAGTGATGTGGAGAACCTCTTGACTATGGCGATCCTACAGAGACTGATTAAAAGCCTCAGGCTAATGTTGCCTACAGGTTTTTACAGCAGGATCAGCCTACTTACTGCCTTTAAATGTCTTTAAGATTTTTTATTTGCTCCCAGTCCGTCTCACACAGCCTGACGCAGCCGTTAAATAAATGGATTTTATTTGTCTTATGTGAGGCTGAATATGATGGGCAGTTTGGTATTGAAATGCTAAATTATAATATGAACGTAGGCTGTTTATTTAGGTTAGTATAGCTTTCTAAGGCCGACTACAGAGACTGTAGTCATGTTCTGTCCCACCTTTTGCGATGTGGGCGCAAAAGGTGGGACGGTGAGTTTTCAGCAGCCTTAATGTTCAGATTCAGTCTTTCAAACATTATTTGAGCTAATAAGATTTTTCTGTTTCACTTCTTTATGAAGTTAATTTAGAACAATGTTTGGAACACTTTTGAGTGTTCCAAACGTTAATAATAAATGGTGATATTTTTGGTGACAAGTTTTTTTAAGTGAGAACGGCCTGAGTCCTTTAATATGAAACGCCGACACACAGCCGAGCTAAAAGAATAAGGCTGATTTTTTTTTTTTAATCAAAGCATTATTATAGACTACGCCTGTTCATTTAGACATTCACACTGTCTGTGATTTTCTGTCTCCCTGCATGTGTCAGGTTCAGCCGTGCTGCTGTCGTATTTCTGTAGTGTTACAGTTTAATCCTCCATCGTAAAATATGACGCTCTGCTGACAGTGGACCTGTTCATGTCTGTTTGGTCATCTGCTGCTAACACCGCCTCTTTTATGTGAACGCGCTCCCGGCTGGATCGGGAAACCCTGGGTTAATTTACAGAGTTGATAACCAGCTTCGTGGTGCCGCTTATCCAGATCGGGATTGTTAGGATTAGTGAAGCCAGCTAATGAAAACATATCCTGGGTTTGTTGAACTCGCTTCGTGGTGCAGGCCAGGTGTGTGTGTGTGTGTGTGAGAGTAAGAGGGAGACAGAGAGAGGGGTGTTTACAGCAGAAAGGTGGGTTCAGAAAAAAAACACACTGCAGAGTGCTGTTTAAAATTACAACTATTCTGTTGGACGTCTTAATGATACAAATGAAAGGGAGAACGTGACTCCTGACACTAGAGAAGAGGAGTCACTCTGTTGAAAAAAACTCACAAAAGACCTTTGGCTTAATATTCAGAGCAGCTTGAAGAGACACAAACAACAACAGCATTTCATTTGGTTCAGTCGTCAAGTTACTGTAGCCTCTGAACACTGAACTCAATAAGACTTAGAGAGACATAAAGTAGTTACCTTGAGCAGGGTTTGATCCACCGTTGACAGCAGCTGTGAATAAAGACAAAGTTAACACAGACTGTAATTGATCACAGATGAAGTCAGTGGTCTACAATCTACAGCCGTCCTTCCATAAGCCTACTGACAAAGTAGTTACCGTAGGAAGTGTTGGCTCCACCGGTGAATTTATCTGGAACAAAGACAATGATAACACAGACTGTCAGTGATCCTGTATATTAAATAATGCCACTCATTCAGAGCTGCTCATCAATGAGCGACACAGGCCGAAGACATCAGGAAATATTTAAGGCATCGATATCTCAGTACAAACAGCAAAGTAGAACAAATCTCTCTGTAGTCTCACACTATTTATTGTCATAACACCAAACTCTAGCTAGTAATAAGCTCAACTAAAGCATTTCAGCATGTTAACGTGTTTACAGCAGAAAGGTGGGTTCAGAACGACGTCCCTACTACATGATAGTGGGGCTAAACCTGCTAGAACTGCGTCTTTGTCCTACTTTTTATTGCTCGCCTTTTTATGATGGTGGTTTTTAAAATGCAGTTAATAGAAAATATATTTATGTTCTACAGGCAGTAGGAGTTATTGTGTGTGTCTAAGAAGCAGAAAACAACAGAGCACTAAAGTTAACTGAGTTTTGATCCAAGTCACTGTGATCTCAGTTAACTTTCAGTTCAGTGAATTAAAAATAAGGAACACCTTCGACACATAATGACTGACAGGACTGCTGTTTGATGTGACCTCTGAAAACCTCCTGAAGTTCCTCATAAAATAATAACAGATGATTTCACACGACATCCTTCTGCCTTACTGTCAGACTGAAACATCAGGCACTGATTTTTGAGGAATTTCTTACAGAATTTTAAAAAAATGTTCTATGTCACTGCTATCTTGTTGACGATGGTTATATAAATATGCCACCTACCAAATACACCTTTTTTATACAAGAGGACCAGCCCCACAGCCATTGTGATCAGCCCAATGACCACAAGGACCCCAGCAATGATGGGTCCAAGTCCTTCAGGTCCAGAAGGAAGTTTATGATCTAAAACACAGAAAACATTCACATTAGTTTTATATTCACTTCTGTTTGAATATTTTTTCAATATACAAACATAATGTAGAAGCTGAGTGACAGTAATGCTGCATCTGAAAACATTAAAATAACATAAATGAAGTAATTTGTGCTGGTGAGAAACAGAAAAAGAGGATGGAGAGAGGAGACCATGTCAAGTCTCAAAAAAAGATTCTTTTCTTCTACAAGTTCGAAATTTATTTTGCTTGTAAAAACTAGGGCTGAACGATTAATCGTTTTCAAATTGAAATTGTGATTTGAAAGAACGTGATTAGCTAATGTGAAGAGGGAAATTAAAATGTAGGTTAGTTATCCAGCACATCTGACCTGTTTTAAACAAAGTATATCCAGCCGTCACGGTCTCACGGTCTGCATCACGTTTTGTACGCAGTGTCTTCTGGGACAAACCATATATGGAAGTTCAACTTCCGTCAACTTCTGTCACGATCTCACGGTTTGCAGGCTGCAGCTGGACCCTTCTAGTTTTAAACAGTCAGGCAGTTACAGATTCAGTCCGTTGTCATCCTTGTGTGACAGACCTAATGGCCAATCAGCGTGGGCACATGGCGTGTACATTTTACAACAACAAAGGAAACTAGAGGAATGGCGCCAGCCAAAAAGACGCAGGCAGGTTTTGTCCGGCAACTCACATTGACGTGTTTCAGCAGCGGAGCGTTTAGCCTGCAGCTTGTTAACATGTTGTTAATTTGTGCGCTTCAACTACAGAGAACAGCTCTCTGTGGCCCAATCCCAATCTCCACCCTCACAGACTCACAGACTTTGAGGCGCGTTCCCGGTAAGTCCGTGAGGCCTTAGGGCTGTCCCACTGTCAAATCTTCAAGTGCGCGAGGGCTCTCTCGCGGACATTTTGGCTACGTTCACACTGCAGGCTGAAACGACCTAATTCCGATTTTTTTGCCCCTATGCGACCTGTATCTGATCTTTTCATGACAGTCTGAACGACACAGATCCGAGCTTTTCAAATGCGACCCAGGCCACTTGGGCATGTGGTCCAAATCCGATATGTATCTGATCTTTTGAAATGCGACTTCAATCTGAACGGCCAGGTCACATATATCCGACCCGTACGTCATTGATATGCAACAAACGTCATAATTCTGCCTTGAAGTAGGCGGGAATGAGAAGTTGAACAACAACCATGGCGGACGATGCCGAAACCAGTCATTGGAAGGAAAGCGAGGTGTCTGAGTTAATTAATATTTGGGGGGACAGCTCTATTCAGGCCAAACTTCGAGGGCTCTTATCGGAACCGGCGAAAAAAAGCTCCACAAAAAGCCATTATTAAATATTTGGCTCTCTTCCTTCTCTACCTCGCTATCATCTGCTTACAAATTTCCTGTCTTATACCTGAAATCCACCGGACCGCGAGCTCTTTTCTGAGTTACGTGCATGCTACTTGTCCGAGCGGACACAGTAGCGAGAGAGAGAGAGAGAGGTAGTGAGTTGTAGGGCAGATGCGTTGTCCAGCGCCAGAAACCGTAAAGAAAAGAACAGAAAGTTGTGAACTCTTGTCATAATTCAGGAAAATATGACCCATGAGAGGAAAATAAACAACGGGAGTCTCCCGCGAGTTAACCAGAGCTATGTTGCTCCTTGTTTACTTCTGTAGCCTGCCACAGCGTGCTGTGTGTGACATCGTGTTATTCTTCTGCGCATGCAGGTCACTTTCAGGCAGCTGGACAGTTCACACTGGAGTCTGATATGGGCCACATTTAAACAACAATGTGAACTGTCAAACAAAAAAAATCGGATCTGGGGAAAAAATCGGAATTGAGCATTAAGGCCTGCAGTCTGAACGTAGCCTTTGAGCCCTTTTTAGACCCTTTCTGTAAGTCCGCATTTCTGCAGACTTTGGCTGAGGGAATTGCCCACAGTTCATAGCGGTATGACGTGAAACACGGGGGTTACCAGGGGAAGCCCGGAAGCGAGAGAGAAATCACGGCAAATACCTATATAGGAGAAGAAGAAGAAAACGGTAAACAAACAAGCATTGACACCTACGCTGATGTTAATGTTAGAATTTTTCTGAACTTAAGATGGTGCATAGAACACATGAAGTCAGAGGAATAGACTACACCTTATTAGCCTACACACTTTGTTTATTTCCACTATTTATTTTAGTTTTTGCTTAATGATGCTGTTTTGACCAACAATAGTGTCGGCCTATTCATGATTATTGACAAATATATTGACATTTACCGCTCCTCCACTCTGTAGAGTGGATGCCACTAAAAGAGCCTGCAGGACTTCATTAATCAGGCAAAAGCATAAAATAAAAAGGGTGCAACGTTTTTCAGCGTTGTCAAGGTAACGTGATAAAGTGGGAATGGGCCATCCCGTTCCTAGTTACAGCACCTTGAGCCCCTTGCAGCCTCTTGCACTCAATCACTTTCCAAGTGACGTCAGTAAAGTCTGTGAGGGTTCAGGGCTTAGGGCTTAGGGGGGTCATTGGGATTGGGCCTGTGAGCCCGCTCCACTCTCTGCAGGCTACATTACATATACTACATGGAGCATTTCAGAATAAGAGCGTGTTGTCTGTCTGATTTTGCTGGTTCAGATTTTGCTTATTTGTTCCGTTGCCCTTGATTTTTGTGCTTCTGCCATGGATAAGTATCTATGTAGTTAAATTGTTTTGGTCTGTTTTAACTGTGTTTATTGTTGATGTACAATCGGAAGTCTGCAAAGGGTGTTTTATTTTGAAAATCAACCGGATTCTCTACGCCATTCTGTGTCTGTCTTTTAGCCTGGTTCCTCTGCTCTGTGCTGCTTGATGCGCCTTCAGTCAAAAATAGACTGTCAGTGAATATTGAACTTTAGCTAAATTAAAGTTAAATTCCAAATTGAATCATAATCACAAAATCTGACCGAAAAATAACAATTACATTTTTCCACAAATCATTCAGCCCTAGTAAAAACGTTCTCCTTACTTAGTCTGCTCTCTTCACATGTAACTTCTAACCATGATACAAAAATAAATTCATCCAGCACTAAAAATTATAATCTTAATGATACGCAGCTTTTGTGTTTCCTGATGAATTTGTTACCATGACAGTTAGACATGATGGCCAAAGTTAAATCTCAGGGATTTCCTTGTGGCTTAAGACAAAGAACTTTTGCTGGTCCACTGATTTCAGTCAGAAACACTTTCTGCAATAATAGTAAACACTGTAAAAACAAAGAACTAAGTTTTCTTACCCCATTCCTTCTCAACATGTAACCTGGATGCAGGATGATTCACTTCACAGGTGAATGTAGACGTGTCCCTCCTTAAAATCTCCACACTGTCTCTTCTCTGGAAGGTGATCGATCAGTCATTTGGTCGAGCAGCCGAGGTAACCACTCCGTCCTCTTTAATTAGAACTCGGCCGTTTCTCTTGATGTTCAGGGTGACGTCTTTTGGGTAGAAACCTGTGGCCAGGCACGTCAACATGACCTTTGTCTCAACTTTGGTGTTCTTTGAGAACATGAACACCTCAGGTGGAGCTGGACAGAAAAAATGTAAAGTTAATTGCTGGTGGCCAAACAGAAGCGTTACAACCCAGGCCCGTTTCCTGAAAGCATCTTAAGGCAATGATGATAAAATACCTCCTCCCCACTTGTAGGAAGAAGCTCCTGAACTTTTAGAACAAAACTACAAGTTTTATTTAAAGCTAAAGGGCAGGACTTTTACAAATGAAATAAAGTCTGTTATGAAAGGAAGGTTAAAATAAAATCAGTCCATTAAGAACTTAAGAACTGAAGCCTCTGAGAGAGCTGGACAAGAAAATAACTAATTATTGCAATATAATTTTTTTCAGTAACAATATAACCAATGCTCAATAAATATTCAATAAATGCTTTATTTTGTTCACTTAATTCACACACAAATTAGGACCTAATGTTTTTATTAAGATGTTTATTTTATTGAGGGAAAAGGACTGAAAAAATCTTAATTTCACTCAATGCGTATTTGTTAACAAAGATTTTATCATAATTGTTTTGAATGTTTTGCCTCAGATTTGTGAAGTGATCCTCTGTTTGGCATCAAGTGTTGAACATAAAGAAAAGTTTAAACCATCAGGTTTCTTCAACTTTCACTCAGGAGCAAAAATCATCCTTCAAACTCGAAAGAAATAATGATTTGATATTTATCG